>JXCR01127495.1:159734-189333 GCA_002079205.1 Phalaenopsis hybrid cultivar
CCGCTCAGGCAATCACAGTCTGATGTGATATCTTTAAGAAAAAGAGTTTTTATTTGGCGACAGCTAATTTAACTAATAAATAAATTAAAATATTTATTATTATTATTATTATTTTCTTAGATTGAGAGTATGTAAGGGCTTTGCATATTTATAAATTTAATTAAAATTCCGATTTTTTTTTTTTTTCTGAAGATTGAGAGCTGAGTCGGTTGTGTCAAGATACTCTATTTATTTAATTATATCATGAAACTAGCTTAAATATTTTTATGAACTAGTAAATAAATGAGCCCTTGAATAGGGTATTGTTCAGTTCGTTTATGTTCGCGAACATTATCATCAAAAGCTCGCGAATATGCTCGATTGAAGCTAAAATAAATGCTTTTGAAGATGTTCGATAAGGATAATTTTGTTATATACTAGATAGTTTGATTAAGAAGCTTGTGAATATTATCATGTAAAAGTTTGTGAACTTGTTCGATTAAAAGTTGATTAAGGCGGAGTAAAGCTTGTTTGTCTTGTTAAATGAATGGCTTCTTTGTAAGCTTGTTGAACTCTAAAACAATCGAGCGCGAGCTCAAACACTATTCTAACTACTCTATTCGAGCTTGAACAAGCTTTAGACAAATAAGCTTGAGCTCGAGCAAGCTTAAGCTCGGCTCAGCTCTGTTCGTTGGTAGTCCTAAGAATAGTAAGTAGCTCAATTCGTTCACTTTAAAAATGTGAAATACAAAAGAACTTTCATAGAAAATTCCAAATTTGAACTATCAAAAACTATAATAAACAAATAAAATGAAAGGTTTCTATTCTCTAAAAGAGAGGACGCTGAAAGCAAAATAATCCCGAATAAAATAGAGGAAGACCCCACGGTTATTTTGGTAGTCATATGGAAGGGATATGTGGAGAAGACAATAAAACCTCTCATCATTGTCCAAATGAATGAAATAGGGAGCGAAAACAATAAAAAGCCCCCTATAACTAAACTGCAAAGTTGTTGTACGGATGATAAATATCCAGAAAATCATTAGAATGAGTCACTAGAGCTCCAAACAATAATATAATAAGAGAAAACAACCATCAGCAAGTTTGCATATTACTCCATGATTGATAGTAGAGATGATTGTTGTAAAACTAGATATTCTCCTGTCGAATTCTCTAACATTCTTTTCTTTCTAGATAAAATAGACCAATCCCACAAATAGTGAGAAGAGAATAACATTTGCATTTTTTATGATCTCCAAAGAGTGTCATTTATGTAAGAGACAACTTCATGGATTGTGGTCCTTAAAAGAAAATATTAACAATTGACAAGCAAGTAATAAGAATGTCATAAGTAAAGTCACATTTGATCATGTGATCGAAATCATAAATAGGATTTATATGAATTCTTTTGATATTGAGGCTTTCAGAGCGTTTAAACCTCCCACAAAACATAACAAGTAAAAACAAAAAAATTTATAACATAAATCCCGTGTCAAATGAGATGATGTAAACCACAATAAGTGCAGAGCTATAAAATTCAGCCAAGTAATCTTTCAAAGTAGGATTAGAGTTTCATTTTCAGAAAATGAATTCATTGTCATGTGTATATAATGGGAAATTAAGTATAGACTTGGCAATAACATCTTCTAGAGGCAGATGCTTAGAGGAGAGTAAGGAGATTTAAGCATAAGAGAAAAAATTATATGGCCAAAGACATCAACCAAGAATAACCCTGAAGCCAGAGATCCCAAAAAAAGATTAATATAACAACCATAATAAATACTATATGATATGTAGTACTTGATAAGATGGTCAAGTTTGCATAAACATTACCAAAAATCAAAGCCTCTTGTCGGATAAGGTTGCCATAAGGAGTAATATTTCCTTTCCCACCAAACTGCTCATAAATTAAAAGAATTAGATTTCTCCTGTTAAGAGACCATCTGGAAGCATAAGAGAGGTCGTGGAGTGCAAACTCAAACCCTATAGGCTTTAAGTTCACCAGATCTATCCCAAGATAAAAAATGCAACTTCTTAGCTTCAATTTCTCTATGAAAAATGAATTTTTAGTAGCACATGTTAATAAACTTTAGGCAAATTTTAGGCATGTTTAAAGGCCTGATCCAATTAAAAACAATGTTCCATATTAAAAACTTAAGGAGTTGAAGACCGACAAATTGCAGATTTTGCTTTCCAGCCATGTTCCATATAGAGAACTTAGTGTTTTTCTTAGGTAGTTGTAGTCATTTAAAGAAGTAGTTCTAGAAAAAAAATTTTCAAAAAACTGCGGTGACTATTACAAATTTATTTTATTTCCAAAAATTCAGAGTACAGCTTTCTAACAGTCACTACATTTTAACAACTTATCTTAAAAAATAGCAACAAAACAGTTCCAAATATTTTGCTCTATCTTCTTCGTTATTGGTGATCAATTTGCCTTTAGCCTCATCAAAGTAAGAGTACTATAGCCCTTGGTCTAGTGAAAAGGCAAGATCGATAGTTTGACTTGGTGTATGACATGCAATTGTGGAGGAGCTCTGGATCTTTCGACCTATGGCAGATATCCAGTAATTTTAAAGGATTGGGGATGATGACTCTTGATTGTTAAATCTAAGGTAATCATTTCTGATTGAGTAACATAATTTAGCTTATACAATTATTTATTATCTAATTGAACTTAAGCTAAGCATAACCCCGAGCATCTATTTTTAATCAATGGGCTTTAGCCTTCCCCTCATTTTGACACCAATAAATGTTAATAATTGGCAATAATGCCAAACATTAACTATGCCTAGGATTATGTGATGAAGATCCAGTAGAACAAACGTATTTGCAATCATTAAGGTGTTAGTAGTATATTATGCTTTAGGATTTTATCTACTTAAATTTATTTAATTCATTGTTCAATTAAAACTCTCAAAAAGCCATTTTAAAACAATTTTAAATCCAAAAAAATTATAAAATAATTAAAAAAATTATAAAATAATTAAAAAATTATAAAATTGTAAATTTAATTTTTCAGAAGTAACATTTTTTTTTAATTTTGTAATTTATCTAATTTAATGTAATTCACTTACTTTATAATTTTATAAAATTTATTTTTTGAAATTAATTAATGTGAAATTTATTTAAAATTACGATAATTTGTATTTAAATGTTTTTTTTAATAAAAAAGTAATTTAAGTAATTTCTTTATTTATGCAAATTAAAACTCATTAAATGATATCTTTAGAATTTAGTAATTACTTTATTACTATATACATCATAAAAATGTTAGTTTCATTAATTACATATTTTGTACTTGTTTAAAATTTTTAAATAAAATTCAATTAATATTTTGGATATCTGTGTATTTAATTATTTAACCGATATTTTTTTCACTAATATCGACTTGATTGATAAATAATTGTTTTATTATGATAAAATTAGAATAAATATTCAGTAATTTTTTTTCTTCTTTAAAAATATAATTAATTTGAGTTGGATGCAGAAAATTATCGATATAATCTATATATTTAATTATCTTGATTGATTAGCTAATTGAAAAAATTAGTGAAATCAATAGAAAATTAAAGAAATTTTGGAAATTGATATTTTTCCATTATTTAACAAAATTTCTTGTTGTGAATTTCAAGTTATTTTTTAAAAAAATTTAAGAAATTTAATTAGATTATTTTTCACGTTGTAATGATAGAATATGTCATAGGATACATCTATCTTATATACAAAACGTAGTATTATGGTTTATTTGGAGCAGCAACAGCTGTTTGAAGAAGCAGTTATGAAGATGTTATAAAAAAAATAATTATTCAAGTTGTGGCGTTGAATATTACAAATTTATTTTATTTTAAAAAAGTCAGATCGTAGTTTCTAGCAGCCAAATTTAGTTTTAAAATACAATTTCCTACTGCATTTTCTTTAAACTACCGACAAAACATAGTTTTATGTGTTTTGCTAAATGCCTGAAAATGTGGTGTGTCGTGGCAGTGCTACCCCAAAGGCAGCCTTACTGCAGGGCTTGCACCTAAAACTTGTGCTAATACCCTAGTCTATCGATGAATAGTATGCAATCACAACACATGTCAAGCACGTATACTTTGATATTGCAATAAAAAAAATGTATAGATGTAGAATATGTCTGATAAATGTAATGGTTTCTTTTAAATAACACTTGATTTTATATTCATCTCTCTGTTTTTTTTTTTTGGATTGTGCAAACATACTCGTAAATCCATGAGATTGACTTGCTTTACATGGCGACACATAATCATTAACATAATGCTTCATTTTGTCCTACTACATATGTGATATAGTGCGGCATGCCAGCTACCACATACATATCCTTCAATGTCAGGAAGATTTACATACATACCGTTAAATTCCTATGTTTTAACATATCTAACACCTAACTTCAGTATTTACATACATGTCACCTTAACTATGCATGTGAAGGTGTATTTCTCCCTTTTTAAATTAAATGATCGTATTTTTTATGTGACATGAAAGATTTGAGTTGTATGAACTATAAGGTAAAGTTTGTGTTAGATATGTAAACATAATAAAATTGGATTGTATGTATGTGACTGCCCCAAATAGTAGTATAAAGAAGGGAAATTTACATACATATTACACAATTCTTATGTATTTGCATATCTAACTCCTAAAGTTCGATATTTACATTTATAACGTGTCGTTATCATAAATCTATGCATGAAAAGTTGTATTTCACTTTCGGAAAAGATAATGAGAGGTATGTTTTACGTGATGTTAAAGATTTTAAGTGATATGCATGTAAATATGAATGTTTATGTGTTAGATATCTTAATATATAATAATTGTGTGCATGCACATACAATCATCCAAAACTGAACTGAAACTGCAGGAGGAGGAAGACGCAGCCCATTAGCGAGCGAAGCGCCGGCTCTGTTTTTCGAAATCCGGTGGGGTGCGGGGTGACTGCTGGAGAGCTCATCGACATAGCCGGCCTCAAAGGAGTCGAGATTGGAGGAGCGAAGGTCTCTGAAGTTCATGCAAACTTCATCATCAACAATGGTGGAGCAACAGCCAAAGATGTTCTGGCTCTCATCTCCTTGGTTAAGGACAAAGTAGATCAAATGTTTGGGATTGAGCTTAAAGAAGAGATAAGGTATGTGCCTTATAGTTCTGCTTAGAGACAATTAATTAGCTGAGCTATATAAATTTTGCTTTAAAAAAAAAAATGGGGCAAAATGGACTTTATTCTACCATGTCATGATTGGATAAATTATTCAATGTTGAAATAAGATGTTAAATTATTCAGCTATAGAGAGCATTTGAGGCACTGAAAGAATCATCTAAAGTTTGAGCTGATTTATTCGTTTTTTGAAGTATTTGTATGTATTTCTTTCAGATTGTTTATGATAATGGCTATTTATACTTGCATTTTCACAACATTTTGGCTGTTTTCTAAGAAGCGTTAGTGGTTAGGAAGATTTACATGCATACCTCTGAATTATTATATATTGTCTAAAACTTAAAACTTTAATTTTATATTTGTCATATTATTTAAGCATGAAAATATGCATTTCACATTTAAAAAGGTCAAAGTTTTGTTGTTTAAATACCCAAATTATTTATTATTGGATGAATAAATGTTGACATATTCTAATTTCATGGCAGCAAAAAAGTAAGAATATATCCCATATTTAAAATCAAAATGCCCCCAAATTCCCAGCACTAAACTCCAAATAAAAAAATAAAAATAAAAGGATCAGTTTATATAAACCCAAATCTGAAAATTTACATATAGCTACCAAACAAAATAAATGAACCTAACAAAAATTAACATCCAAAGAAATAGAAAATTTCAATTAAATTACAAAAAGAAACTTTACATCATTGTTAAAATCTTCTGGTCCATCTTCGTCACGATTTTTTTGATAAAAAATTTATGTTATTTGTCGACTACCTAACGCAACCCTTCACTGTTCGTATCTGGGACTTGTGACCCGATAACGGCAGAACAATGATCATGAAGCCAAGAAATAATGTCATCGAGAACTCGGAAAATCATCTCGTCAGATTCTCCTTCAAGAAGGGAATGGAAAGCTCCTTCATATAGGTAGAGCTTCTTGTCTGAGCTTTTTGCCTTCTCATACAGAGCCTTACTCACTGAGGGATCAGTCACCTTATCAACCTCTCCATGTAGAATTAATAGAGGCAGAGAAACCTGAAAAAATAAAAGAAGTTGAAAAAAATGAACTTTCCATTTTAGTAAATGCAGAGAAACCCCACTTTGACATTCATATTTTCCTTCTTCANAGGATGATCATGCACATCATTACAAGTGAGGTTAGATATCTGAGCTATCTTATGACTAAAATTTGATCTTTTTCTGTAGAGTTGAATGTAAGTTCGGAAAGATTAAGGTAACAAGAGTGAGAGTTGGGACTTTCCCTGCTCTTGATAATAATTTTGAAAGCAGTATTCTTTTATAATTATGTATGGTGATTGATGTGCTCATGAATAGATTTGGTATTGCATTGTTAGATGATTCATTTGTTATTGATAAGCAATTTTCTTACTGATTTCTCGTGGGATCAATACATGGACTCAAACTCGTATAATATTTGGTCGATATGTATACTTGCGTGTATTGTCAGTGTTTTGTAGTATTTAATTTATTTAACTAATGCCCATTCTTACTAATATCAGCTTAATTGATAAGAAATTTTTTTAATTTGATTAATATTAGAATAATTAATTGGATTTTCTTAGTTCTTTGAGATTTATCTAATTTGTATTTAAAGCAGTAAAATATCTAAGTAATTTGTATCCTTAGTGTATAATAAAATTGTGTCAGCACAGACCTCGAGGATATCCTTGGCTGGCGGAGAAAGACGTCGTGACATCGTGGGGAGCCCGTCAGGGACAATCTGATACCCCATGAATTGTTTAATTAATTAGAGCATTGATAATATTAAGAACGGTTTTCATAAGTGCTATCTCATTCCTGTAATTGTACGAAATGCACTCCTATAAATATGAGACAAAAAATATGAATAAAGGGGACATACTCGCTCTCCCACTCTACTCTCTTTTCTCACTTTTACTCGGCTCTAACCTCGAGATGTGGTCATAAAAGATAATATGGGATCTAACACTTTATATATGTATACATTTTAGTTCAATATATTCAGCATATACTATGAAAGAAATGTTGAAGCAAAAGAAATCAACTTCTTGAAGACCAACTAATGTTGTTGTTGTTGAAAAGGTGTTTTTGAAGAAGGGGATTGCTGCAACAGAGAGTTTTGGGAAAGAAACTGAAGTAGAAATGTTACGTGCTGTTGAATTTTAAGTTGTCCAGGAGACGTGCTGAAGAAATAGAGCGTAAATGAGAGGGAAAGAGTAGAGAGAGCAGAGTAATGAGCGGTAAAATTGCGTAAATTTTATTCATGAAATGAACTCCCTATTTATAAGTATGGGATTGATTAATTTACAGTCAGTACCCCGAGTAAAATATGGTCAGTACTATCAGCCTTATTGTCTGTGGGCCGGTATGCTAGCTCGGGCGGATCGTTGTTGATAAGAGGCGAGAAGTGGATTTTGTGTGGCCGATTGAGCCGGGCAAATAAGTGAAGCTATCAAAGTGATAGAAATGAATAGTAAAAATAAAATAGAGAATTATAAAAATGCATCAAATTTGAAGCCAGTTGATACAGGATTAAAGGTTGATGATGCGTGTTATGATCTTTGTTTGCTCAAGAGCATGAACTAGGCCTACGAGCCACATTTCTATATGATGTCTACTGATGAGGGTCTTGGAGAAACCACAAATGATGTTAACCGACAAGGAGTTAAAGCTAGGCCCGACTCGATTCATTAGCTCCTGAGACGGCTCCTTTAATAAATATTAAAATAAATTATGTTCAAAATATATTAAAATAAGATCAAAGTGATCTAATCATGACTTCTTCTCTTTGATCCTTGTCAAGACGGTGAGAACAAGATTCATAAAATAAAATTATTATGAATCAAAGAAGGTTATAGCGACTATCTTCAACTTTGATTTTATGATACATTCTTNATGAGAACAAGATTCTTAAAATAAAATTATTATGAATCAAAGAAGGTTATAGCGACTATCTTCAACTTTGATTTTATGATACATTCTTTTGTGCTCGCAATTGATTAACTCAGAGTTAATAAATCATTGCAAAATTGATTCAAATTTTGGCTTAAATCGAGATCAAATTTGTTGTGAAGATTGCAGCGGAATAAAATAGGAATCGACTCAAATTAGAAAAAAAACACAGAGATTTAACGAGGTTCGGCAAAGAATTGCCCACGTCCTCGGGAGCGAGCGGCGGTTTCACTATTTCAGAGGAGTTACAATACATCCCATAGGGGTACACATATATATAAATATATACAAACCCTCAGATAAAATTACAATCACGCTCTCGCTCCTCCCAACCCCCTTTATTCCAAAAGACATTNCTAGAAAAAGAACACAGAGATTTAGCGAGGTTCGGCAAAGAATTGTCCACGTCCTCGGGAGCGAGCGGCGGTTTAACTATTTCAGAGGAGTTACAATACATCTCATAGGGTTACACATATATATAAACATATACAAACCCTCAGATGAAAATTACAATCACGCCCTCGCTCATCCCAACCCCCTTTATTCCAAGAGACACTCATTTTCACCAGGAGACACATCTCTTCACCAAGAAACTCCAACTCCTTAGATATGAGTCATACCTAACAAGATTGAAATGAACGAGAACTACGAGTCAAAATTTTAGATCAATTTTATTTAGAATATATTNAAGACATTCTTTTTCACCAGGAGACACACCTCTTTACCAAGAAACTTCAACTCCTTAGATATGAGCCATACCTAACAAGATTGAAATGAACGAGAACTACGAGTCAAAATTTTAGATCAATTTTATTTAGAATATATTCCTAACCGACCCCAACTCAACTCAAAATCTTTGACAACCCTACAATTGACTTAAATAAACTAATTTTAGACTAATTTTATTTAGTAATTATAAATTTTAATATAATTGATTTCCCTATAAAATTAAAACTAGATTTTTTTATCAAAAAATTTCAAATTTAAACAAATTTTTTTAAAAAATTCAACATAACAAATAAGATAAATTTATTTATTTTTATTTTTTATTTTTGCATTGTAGACGGCACCTCTGATCTCCACTCACATTTATTGCACGAGCTATACTCCAAAGCTGCACTCTGTTTCTCCCCGCATCATCTTCTTCCTCACCCGCATCATCTTCTGCAGCGCAGTAGAGGGAAAAAAAGAAATCAAATCTCTCTCTCTCCCTTATCCCTATCTCTGTTCCAATGGCAATTCGAAACCTCTTCTCCCTTCACCCCATCTCCACGGCCTCCGCTACCGCCGAGCGGCTCGTCTTCCTGCCACCTCCGACGACATCCGATCCCTCCGAATCATCCGCCACCATTGCCATCGGAAACCGCAAGCTCCTCCGCGATCTAAGCACCTTCGCCATCGGTGGACCCTGCTCCTTCTTCCTCGAAGCAACCCACCCGACCCATCTGCTCTCCGCGGCCCGCTTGGCCCGAACCCGCTCCCTCCCACTTCTCCTCCTCGGCCGCGGCTCCAACTGCCTCTTCTCCGATCGTGGGTTCGACGGACTCGTCGTCCTCAACCGCTCGTCAATGGAGGAAGCCTTCGAAGTGGTTGGACCGGATCTGGTTCGGGTGGGGAGCGGGTACCCGTTCAATCGGCTGGGGGTGAGGACGGCGGTGGAGGGGTGGGGGGGACTGGAGTTCGCCGGAGGGATACCGGGAACGGTGGGAGGGGCGGCGTTCATGAATGCGGGGGCTAATGGGCAGGAGACGGCGGATGTGGTGGAGAGCGTGGAAGTGGTGAATCGGGAAGGGGAGGTTAGGGTTTTGGGAAGGGGAGATTTGAGGTTTGGGTATCGGTGGTCGTCGCTGCAGGAGATGGACGATTTGGCTGCAATCGTCGCCGTGACTTTCAGGCTGTGGCCATCGCCGGCCGCGAGAGATCGGCAGCGGGAGTTTCTTAGTAGGTCAGTATCGAATCGCTCTTTGGTTCCATCTTTCCTAAAANGGCAATCGTCGCCGTGACTTTCAGGCTGTGGCCATCGCCGGTGGCGAGAGATCGGCAGCGGGAGTTTCTTAGTAGGTCAGTATCGAATCGCTCTTTGGTTCCATCTTTCCTAAAATAGAATGGTTTTTTGGACGTTTGTTGCAGAAGCAGAAACTAATCCGCTCAGGCAATCACAGTCTGATGTGATATCTTTAAGAAAAAGTTTTTATTTGGCGACAGCTAATTTAACTAATAAATAAATTAAAAGATTTATTATTATTATTATTTTTTTAGATCGAGAGTATGTAAGGGCTTTGCATTTATAAATTTAATTAAAATTCCGATTTTTTTTTTTTTTTTTGCTGAAGATTGNGAGCCGCTCAGGCAATCACAGTCTGATGTGATATCTTTAAGAAAAAGAGTTTTTATTTGGCGACAGCTAATTTAACTAATAAATAAATTAAAATATTTATTATTATTATTATTATTTTCTTAGATTGAGAGTATGTAAGGGCTTTGCATATTTATAAATTTAATTAAAATTCCGATTTTTTTTTTTTTTCTGAAGATTGAGAGCTGAGTCGGTTGTGTCAAGATACTCTATTTATTTAATTATATCATGAAACTAGCTTAAATATTTTTATGAACTAGTAAATAAATGAACCCTTGAATAGGGTATTGTTTATGTTCATGAACATTATCATCAAAAGCTGGTGAATATGCTCGATTGAAGCTAAAATAAATGCTTTTGAAGATGTTCGATCAGGATAATTTGGTTATATACCAAATAGTTTGATTAAGAAGCTTGTGAATATTATCATGTAAAAGTTTGTGAACTTGTTCAATTAAAAGTTGATGAAGGCCAAGTAAAGCTTGTTTGTTTTGTTAAATGAATGGTTTCTTTGTAAGTTTGTTGAACACTAAAACAATTGAGCATGAGCTCAAACACTGTTCTAACTACTCTATTTGAGCTTGAACAAGCTTTAGACAAATAAGCTTGAGCTCGAGCAAGCTTAAGCTCGGAGCAGTTCTATTCATTTGTAGTCCTAAGAATAGTAAGTAGCTCAATTCATTGACTTAAAAAATTTGAAATACAAAAGAACTTTATAGAAAATTCCAAATTTGAACAATCAAAAACTGGAATAAACAAATAAAATGAAAGGTTTCTATTCTCTAAAAGATAGGACGCTGAAAGCAAAATAATCCCTAATAAAATAGAAGAAGACCCCACGGTTATTTTGGTGGTCATATGGAAGGGAAATGACAATAAAACCTCTCATCATCGTCCAAATGAATGAAATAGGGAGCGAAAACAATAAAAAGCCCCCTGTAACTAAACTGCAAAGTTGTTGTACTGATGATAAATATCCAGAAAATCATTAGAATGAGTCACTAGAGCTCCAAACAGTAATATAATAAGAGAAAACAACCATCAGCAAGTTTGCATATTACTCCATGATTGATAGTAGAAATGATGGTTTAATTGATAGTAGAGATGATGGTTGTAAAACCAGAGATTCTCCTGTCGAATCCTCTAACATTCTTTTCTTTCTAGATAAAATAGACCAATCCCACAAATAGTGAGAAGAGAATAACATTTGCATTTTTTATGATCTCCAAAGAGTGTCATTTATGTAAGAGACAACTTCATGGATTGTGGTCCTTAAAAGAAAATATTAACAATTGACAAGCAAGTAATAAGAATGTCATAAGTAAAGTCACATTTGATCATGTGATCGAAATCATAAATAGGATTTGTATGAATTCTTTTGATATTGAGAGCTTCCAGAGCGTTTAAATCTCCCACAAAAAAATTTATAACATAAATCCCGTGTCAAATGAGATGATGTAAACCACAATAAGTGCAGAGCTATAAAATTCAGCCAAGTAATCTTTCAAAGTAGGATTAGAGTTTCATTTCCAGAAAATGAATTCATTGTCATGTGTATATAATGGGAAATTAAGTATAGACTTGGCAATAACATCTTCTAGAGGCAGATGCTTAGAGGAGAGTAGGGAGATTTAAGCATAAGAGAAAAAATTCTATGGCCAAAGACATCAACCAAGAGTAACCGAGATCCCAAAAAAAGATTAATATAACAACCATAATAAATACCATATGATATGTAATACTTGATAAGATGGTCAAGTTTGCATAAACATTACCAAAAATCAAAGCCTCTTGTTGGATAGGTTGCCACAAGGAGTAATATTTCCTTTCCCACCAAACTGCTAATAAATTAGAAGAATTGAGATTTCTCCTGTTAAGAGACCATCTGGAAGCATAAGAGAGGTAGTGGAGTGCAAACTCAAACCCCATGGGGTTTAAGTTCACAAGATCTATCCCAAGATAAAAGATGCAACTTCTTAGCTTCAATATCTCTATGAAAAATGAATTTTTAGTAGCACATGTTAATAAAATTTAGGCAAATTTTAGGCATGTTTAAAGGCCTGATCCAATTAAAAACAATGTTCCATATAAAAAACTTAAGGAGTTGAAGACCGACACATTATAGATTTTGTTTTCCAGCCATGATCCATATAGAGAACTTAGTATTTTTCTTAGGCAATTGTAGTCGTTTGAAGAAGTAGTTCTAAAAAAAAAATTTTCAAAAAACTGCGGTGACTACTACAAATTTATTTTTTTTCAAAAAATTCAGACTACAGCTTTCTAACAGTTGTCACACTTTAACAACTTATATTAAAAAATAGCAACAAAGCAGTTCCGAATATTTTATATTAAAAAATAGCAACAAAACAGTTTCGAATATTTTGCTCTATCTTTGTCGTTATTGGTGATCAATTTGCCTTTAGCCTCATCAAAGTAAGAGTACTATAGCCCTTGGTCTAGTGAAAAGGCAAGATCGATAGTTTGACTTGGTGTATGACATGCAATTGTGGAGGAGCTCTGGATCTTTCGATCTATGGCAGATATCCAGTAATTTTAAAGGATTGGGGATGATGACTCTTGATTGTTAAATCTAAGGTAATCATATCTGATTGAGTAACATAATTTAGCTTATACAATTATTTATTATCTAATTGAACTTAAGCTAAGCATAACCCCGAGCATCTATTTTTAATCAATGGGCTTTAGCCTTCCCCTCATTTTGACACCAATAAATGTTAATAATTGGCAATAATGCCAAACATTAACTATGCCTAGGATTATGTGATGAAGATCAAGTAGAACAATCGTATTTGCAATCATTAAGGTGTTAGTAGTACATTATGCTTTAGGATTTTATCTACTTTTATTTAATTCATTGTTCTATTAAAACTCTCAAAAAGCCATTTTAAAACAATTTTAAATCCAAAAAATTATGAAATAATTAAAAAAATTTATAAAATTGTAAATTTAATTTTTCAGAAGTTACATTTTTTTTAATTTTGTAATTTATCTAATTTAATGTAATTCACTTACTTTATAATTTTATAAAATTTATTTTTTGAAATTAATTAATGTGAAATTTATTTAAAATTACGATAATTTGTATTTAAATGTTTTTTTTAATAAAAAAGTAATTTAAGTAATTTCTTTATTTATGCAAATTAAAACTCATTAAATGATATCTTTAGAATTTAGTAATTATTTTATTACTATATACATCATAAAAATGTTAATTTCATTAATTACATATTTTGTACTTGTTTAAAATTTTTAAATAAAATTCAATTAATATTTTGGACATATGTGTATTTAATTATTTAACCAATATTTTTTTCACTAATATCCACTTGATTGATAAATAATTGTTTTATTATGATAAAATTAGAATAAATATTCAGTAATTTTTTTTCTTCTTTAAAAATATAATTAATTTGAGTTGGATGCAGAAAATTATCGATATAATCTATATATTTAATTATCTTGATTGATTAGCTAATTGAAAAAATTAGTGAAATCAATAGAAAATTAAAGAAATTTTGGAAATTGATATTTTTCCATTATTTAACAAAATTTCTTGTTGTGAATTTCAAGTTATTTTTTAAAAAAATTTAAGAAATTTAATTAGATTATTTTTCACGTTGTAATGATAGAATATGTCATAGGATACATCTATCTGATATACAAAACGTAGTATTATGGTTTATTTGGAGCAACAACAGCTGTTTGAAGAAGCAGTTATGAAGATGCTATAAAAAAAATAATTATTCAAGTGGCGGCGCTGAATATTACAAATTTATTTTATTTTAAAAAAGTCAGATCGTAGTTTCTAGCAGCCACTGCACTGATCCAAGTTTAGTTTTAAAACACAATTTCCTACTGCAGTTTCTTTAAAATGCCGACAAAACATAGTTTTATGTGTTTTGCTAAATGCCTGAAGATGTGGTGCGTCATGGCAGTGCTACCCCAAAGGCAGCCTTACTGCAGGGCTTGCACCTAAAACTTGTGCTAATACCCTAGTCTATCGATGAATAGCATACAATCACAACACATGTCAAGACGTATACTTTGATATTGCAATAAAAAAGTGTATAGATGTAGAATATGTCTGATAAATGTAATGGTTTCTCTTAAATAACACTTGATTTTATATTCATCTCTCTGTTTTTTTTTTTTTGGATTGTGCAAACATACTCGTAAATCCATGAGATTGACTTGCTTTACATGGCGACACATANATATGAATTCTTTTGATATTGAGGCTTTCAGAGCGTTTAAACCTCCCACAAAACATAACAAGTAAAAACAAAAAAATTTATAACATAAATCCCGTGTCAAATGAGATGATGTAAACCACAATAAGTGCAGAGCTATAAAATTCAGCCAAGTAATCTTTCAAAGTAGGATTAGAGTTTCATTTCCAGAAAATGAATTCATTGTCATGTGTATATAATGGGAAATTAAGTATAGACTTGGCAATAACATCTTCTAGAGGCAGATGCTTAGAGGAGAGTAAGGAGATTTAAGCATAAGAGAAAAAATTATATGGCCAAAGACATCAACCAAGAATAACCCTGAAGCCAGAGATCCCAAAAAAAGATTAATATAACAACCATAATAAATACTATATGATATGTAGTACTTGATAAGATGGTCAAGTTTGCATAAACATTACCAAAAATCAAAGCCTCTTGTCGGATAAGGTTGCCATAAGGAGTAATATTTCCTTTCCCACCAAACTGCTCATAAATTAAAAGAATTAGATTTCTCCTGTTAAGAGACCATCTGGAAGCATAAGAGAGGTCGTGGAGTGCAAACTCAAACCCTATAGGCTTTAAGTTCACCAGATCTATCCCAAGATAAAAAATGCAACTTCTTAGCTTCAATTTCTCTATGAAAAATGAATTTTTAGTAGCACATGTTAATAAACTTTAGGCAAATTTTAGGCATGTTTAAAGGCCTGATCCAATTAAAAACAATGTTCCATATTAAAAACTTAAGGAGTTGAAGACCGACAAATTGCAGATTTTGCTTTCCAGCCATGTTCCATATAGAGAACTTAGTGTTTTTCTTAGGTAGTTGTAGTCATTTAAAGAAGTAGTTCTAGAAAAAAAATTTTCAAAAAACTGCGGTGACTATTACAAATTTATTTTATTTCCAAAAATTCAGAGTACAGCTTTCTAACAGTCACTACATTTTAACAACTTATCTTAAAAAATAGCAACAAAACAGTTCCAAATATTTTGCTCTATCTTCTTCGTTATTGGTGATCAATTTGCCTTTAGCCTCATCAAAGTAAGAGTACTATAGCCCTTGGTCTAGTGAAAAGGCAAGATCGATAGTTTGACTTGGTGCATGACATGCAATTGTGGAGGAGCTCTGGATCTTTCGACCTATGGCAGATATCCAGTAATTTTAAATGATTGGGGATGATGACTCTTGATTGTTAAATCTAAGGTAATCATTTCTGATTGAGTAACATAATTTAGCTTATACAATTATTTATTATCTAATTGAACTTAAGCTAAGCATAACCCCNGTTTTGCTTTTAAAAAAAAATGGGGCAAAATGGACTTTATTCTACTATGATATGATTTGATAAATTATTCAATGTTGAAATAAGATGTTAAATTTTCAGCTATAGAGAGCATTTGAGGCACTGAAAGAATCATCTAAAGTTTGACCTGATTTATTCGTTTGTTGAAGTATTTGTATGTATTTCTTTCAGATTGGTTATGGTAATGGCTATTTATCTTTGCATTTTCACAACATTTTGACTGTTTTCTAAGAAGCATTAGTGGTTAGGAAGATTACATGCATACCTCTGAATTATTATATATTGTCTAAAACTTATATTTGTCATATTATTTAAGCATGAAAATATGCATTTCACATTTAAAAAGGTCAAAGTTTTGTTGTTTANCGCCGGCTCTGTTTTTCGAAATCCGGTGGGGTGCGGGGTGACTGCTGGAGAGCTCATCGACATAGCCGGCCTCAAAGGAGTCGAGATTGGAGGAGCGAAGGTCTCTGAAGTTCATGCAAACTTCATCATCAACAATGGTGGAGCAACAGCCAAAGATGTTCTGGCTCTCATCTCCTTGGTTAAGGACAAAGTAGATCAAATGTTTGGGATTGAGCTTAAAGAAGAGATAAGGTATGTGCCTTATAGTTCTGCTTAGAGACAATTAATTAGCTGAGCTATATAAATTTTGCTTTAAAAAAAAAAATGGGGCAAAATGGACTTTATTCTACCATGTCATGATTGGATAAATTATTCAATGTTGAAATAAGATGTTAAATTATTCAGCTATAGAGAGCATTTGAGGCACTGAAAGAATCATCTAAAGTTTGAGCTGATTTATTCGTTTTTTGAAGTATTTGTATGTATTTCTTTCAGATTGTTTATGATAATGGCTATTTATACTTGCATTTTCACAACATTTTGGCTGTTTTCTAAGAAGCGTTAGTGGTTAGGAAGATTTACATGCATACCTCTGAATTATTATATATTGTCTAAAACTTAAAACTTTAATTTTATATTTGTCATATTATTTAAGCATGAAAATATGCATTTCACATTTAAAAAGGTCAAAGTTTTGTTGTTTAAATACCCAAATTATTTATTATTGGATGAATAAATGTTAACATATTCTAATTTCATGGCAGCAAAAAAGTAAGAATATATCCCATATTTAAAATCAAAATGCCCCCAAATTCCCATCACTAAACTCCAAATAAAATAATAAAAATAAAAGGATCAGTTTATATAAACCCAAATCTGAAAATTTACATATAACCAAACAAAATAAATGAACCTAACAAAAATTAACATCCAAAGAAATAGAAAATTTCAATTAAATTACAAAAAGAAACTTTACATCATTGTTAAAATCTTCTGGTCCATCTTCGTCACGATTTTTTTGATAAAAAATTTATGTTATTTGTCGACTACCTAACGCAACCCTTCACTGTTCGTATCTGGGACTTGTGACCCGATAACGGCAGAACAATGATCATGAAGCCAAGAAATAATGTCATCGAGAACTCGGAAAATCATCTCGTCAGATTCTCCTTCAAGAAGGGAATGGAAAGCTCCTTCATNGCACTAAACTCCAAATAAAAAAATAAAAATAAAAGGATCAGTTTATATAAACCCAAATCTGAAAATTTACATATAGCTACCAAACAAAATAAATGAACCTAACAAATATCAACATCCAAAGAAATAGAAAATTTCAATTAAATTACAAAAAGAAACTTTACATCATTGTTAAAATCTTCTGGTCGGTCTTCGTCATGGTTTTTTTGATAAATAATTTACGTTATTTGTCGACTGCCTAATGCAACCCTTCATTGTTCGTATTTGGGGCTTGGGACCCGATAACGGTAGAACAATGATCATGAAGCCAAGAAGTAATGTCATCGAGAACTCGGAAAATCATCTCGTCAGATTCTCCTTCAAGAAGGGAATGGAAAGCTCCTTCATATAGGTAGAGCTTCTTGTCTGAGCTTTTTGCCTTCTCATACAGAGCCTTACTCACTGAGGGATCAGTCACCTTATCAACCTCTCCATGTAGAATTAATAGGGGCAGAGAAACCTGAAAAAAATGAACTTTCCATTTTAGTAAATGCAGAGAAACCCCACTTTGACATTCATATTTTCCTTCTTCAAACAAATCATATTGAGCAATTTTGTAATTAGGTGAATATAAGGGACTTTTTTAAGAAATGTAAACAAAATACTTATTCTCTTCCTATTAAAACAAACTTAACTGTGTGATTGGCTGGTAAGAGTTAATAGAATAGAATGATCTATTTGCAATATGCTAGTATATGTAATTATGGAGTATTTTCATACATACCATATAATTTATGTATTTACATATCTAGCATCTAAATTTTGATATTCACTTGCATAACACCTTAGTGTCATCATCACATCCTAAAATATGCATCAAAGTGTGTGTTTCACTCTGAAAAAGTCAGTAACAACGATATTTTTGATGTGATGTTAAAGATTTGAGCGTTATGTCCATGTAAATAATAAAGTTTAAGTATTATATGTATAAATATAAAAGATATGTCGTATATATATGTGAATTCCCCTATAAATATTTATGGTGGTACATAATGTTACCGCACTGTAATTTTCCTAAAGATGATGGGCTATTTATAATANCTCTTCCTATTAAAACAAACTTAACTGTGTGATTGCCTGGTAAGAGTTAATAGAATAGAATGATCTATTTGCATCAAAGTGTGTGTTTCACTCTAAAAAAGTCAGTAACAACGATATTTTTGATGTGATGTTAAAGATTTGAGCTTTATGTCCAAGTAAATATCAAAGTTTGAGTATTATATATATAAATATAAAAGATATGTCGTATATATATAAATATTTATGGTGGTACATAATGTTACCGCACTGTAATTTTCCTAAAGATGATGGGCTATTTATAATAAAAAGTAGTATTTGACCTTCCTCAACAACTATGGTTCCATTACCCTCAAATACCACTTCATTTTAGACTCATAAGCATAGTTTATCAGTAAATAAAGCCAACAAAACACAGAAACAGATGAGATTCAACATTTAGAAGTTTAGTGATGAGCAAAAACCACCATTAGAACACCCGTTTAAGGTTGAAGAATCAACAAGAACACAGGTGGGGGAACACTATCCTGACTTCTAAAGCTTAGACGTCGGGTTTGAGATGACATAAAAAGTTAATAAATTCATTTTATTTAATATACATGTTTTAAAATCAAAATTACATCGAAAGATCATGAGCCGAATAGAAATGCGAGCTCGGGTGGAGCATTTCATATTGACTTTAGCTCATTTGAAACAAATAAAAGCAGGACTTAAACCATTNTCAGAAACAGATGAGATTCAACATTTAGAAGTTCAGTGATGAGCAAAAACCACCATTAAAACACCCGTTTAAGGTTGAAGAATCAACAAGAACACAGGTGGGGGAACACCATCCTGACTTCTAAAGCTTAGACGTCAGGTTTGAGATGACATAAAAAGTTAATAAATTCATTTTATTTGATGTACATAAGTTTTAAAATCAAAATTACATCGAAAGATCATGAGCGGAATAGAAATGCGAGCTCGGGTGGAGCATTTCATATTGACTTTAACTCATTTGAAACAAATAAAAGCAGGACTTAGACCATTACTAATGATTTTTGATATTTGGAAGCAGTTGAAATTTCAAATTTGATGGTGGTCAACTGAAGATTGTGAGAAATTAAGTTAGCTTTTAGGAAAATTATACCCAAGTTTACTATTTTTCTAANAACCATTGCTAATGACTTTTGATATTTGAAAGCAGTTGAAATTTCAAATTTGATGTTGGTCAACTGAAGATTGTGAGAAATTAAGTTAGCTTTTAGGAAAATTATACCCAAGTTTACTATTTTTCTAAATAATTCAAAATAAATATGAGTCGAACGCAAACCATGCATGAATAGACGATTAGAAGGAAAATCAAACACGAAATGGTAGACACGAACAAACACTGAGCTTGCTTAGGCTCAGCTCGTTTACACCACTAGTATTCATCCCTTCTGTTCCACAACACGAATAAGCTCAAGAACCAATAGATTTGGCCTAATTAACTACGAAAATTTGGAAGTAAACTATCCACATGAATTTAAATAAATTCCTCTCCATTCTAGAATTCATTTCAATAAAAAATTCTTTAATGAAAAACAGAACTTTAATGGAAAGTAAATCACGTACTTCTTCAAGCCGACGTTCAATTTCCTGTGTCGTCTGGAGCATCTCGACAGCCGTCCTCAAGCGAGGTTTGCCGTTGTAAGCAATGACATTATAGGAAGTCTGCATAACAAGTAGCAATGTTTTATTAAGCATGATGGAGCTTTCAATGTTATAAATGCAAAAAGTAAAATATATGTGTTAGATATATAAAAACATAAGAATTGGGTGCAAAGAATGTAAATACCCCCCCAAAAAAAGGAAGAAATTGCATACATAACACTCAATTCATATGTATTTCCATATAGCACCTAATTTCAATTCATGCATGCCACCTTTCTTATGTATGAAAAGGTGTATTTCGCTTTCTAAAAGTTAAAATAGTGTCATTTATTATGTGGTATGAAAGATTTAGTTGGTAAAAGTGCAAAAAAAGACAAAATTTGAGTGATAGACATGTAGAAATATAAGAATTGGATGGTATGTCCTGATATATAAATATTGCCAAAGATCTCTTAATAAAAAGAAAACCTGTTCCCTCTTTTTCAAATCCTTGAATGCCATCTCTGCTAAATCCTTCTGAGGTACTAACTTCTCTTTGGGAAATACTTTTGCCAAAATGATTAGAAGATGCGCCATTGGCCAAGGAGGAAGCACATCATCCGCTATCTAACGAAAACAATTGCCACGAAGTACACCGATAGAAAAACAAAGGCATATGGAACAAAATAATAAGACCATTATTGCTCAAACAAATCCGACTACCTTACACATTGGAGCGAGTAGAATTGCGCCATCCCACGACTGAGGTTGTTTAAGATGAACCTTCAAGGCGACGGCTCCACCCATCGATTGGCCGAATAAGAAGCTCGGAAGACCTTCAAATTCAGGGTTCTCTGATCCACATGAACAACATGACAAGAATGTGATTACCCATATTGATAATTTAGTAATTAAAGATCTTTTGCAGTGATTTTCAGTAAAGTTGAATTCATATTCACTGAAAGGCAAAGTTACTCCTCTTAATTTAAACTTTATGTAGCTAAATATTAGAAAAATCAAACAATGATAAACATAATCATCAAGAAATCTCACTAATTGATGAATCTATCTTATAAGATGTTCAAGGATATAGAATTTAGAATATATATAGACACACACACACACACATACCACCTTTCCTGTGCATGATAGGGTGGTATAAATCTAAAAAGCAAATGTTAAGGTGTTAAATATGTAAAAAAATAAGCACCGGGTGGTATGAATGTAAATGCCTCACAAGTTTAACTAATGATATGTATGGTTTAATCACACTAATGAGACAAAAACCAAACCAAACTTAGTAAGTGTTTTCACGACGGAGTTTGACTCATTTTTATTTGGTTCAGAACACAGTTTTCTTTCAACAAGTGTAAAAAACAAAAAACACCAAGTAAAACTGCTGCTGCTAGCAAGCATTTACATATATACCAACCAATTCTTATGTATTTACATATCTAACAACTAAATTTTGCCTTTAAGTTTAGCAGTTAGATATGTAAATAGATGAGAATTGAGTAAGGTGTGCATGTAAATCTTCAAAAAAAAACAAATACCTTTAATTTTGGAGAAATGCTCAACCACATCATTAACAAGATCATCAAAGCTTGGGATATAACCATGTAATCCTTCCGAAAGACCGAACCCCGGATAATCCATGGCAAAAAATCCATAGCCAGCTGAGGCTATTTTTTTGGCTATACCTACATAAAGGCGAACATACTCATCAAGCCAAGCCCAGGAACATTCCACATATACCAGAATGATGGGAGGAGTTCAAGAACACGAATACCTTCAACGAAAAATGTGCATGTGTCTCCATAACCATGGCAGAAAAACACGAGTGCCTTTACTCGATGATTCCCCGGAAGCCAGTGTTTGGTGAATATTTCCAAACCTCTTGAATTCACCTCATAGGACTGTCACAATGATTCGAAAACAGGGTCGCCACAATCGGAAAGATACAAAATTGGAAAATTTACATGCATACCGCTCAATTATTATGTATTTGCCTATCTAACACCTTACATATGCTTGAAAAGGAGTACTTCACTTTTTAAAAATTTAAAAATGGTGGTAATTTTTTTTGTGCTATGAAAGATTTGGGCGATATATTTAAAAAAAAAAGCAAAGTTTAGGAACTAGATATGTAAATACATTGGAATGGGGTGGCATGTATGTAAATCCCCCTACAAAATTATGGAATGAACGGTCAAGAAACCGTTGGATGAATCAAATTCCGGAACAGCAACGAGTATATGATTCAGAAGTGATCTACAAGTGTTCACCAGATCACTCTTACACTTTTCATATCTTAGCAAAAAAAAATGTGTTTCAGCAAAAACACAGATTAAAGACAAAAATACTAAGTTGGGTTGATGAGCTTTATTCAGAATTAATATAGAGTAAGAAGGCCAGAAGTCATAGCCAAAATGGAGTTAGAAGACAAGACAAAAAACAAGTGATGGATTAAGTGAATTCATTACCTCCTTCATTTTTATCCCTTCATATTCTGCCTGCAAGAAAATCAGAGAAAGAACATTAGCCACGAGCTAAACAATATTGAGTACTAACTAATATCATTATATTTGCATAAATAAGTAAAAGTAATGCAGCAACAAGCAGAAACGGAAAAGGTTGTGAAATAGATTTTTGATGAGTTATAATGAGTTGCATTAGTTGGCTCATTTTTCGAGAACTTGGATTGAGTTCAATGAGCTGCATAACACTACCATTTGGAGGGTGATGTGTAAAGGTCTTGTTGTTAAAGGTGGGAGCAAAGTTGAAAGGGAGTTCCTTCCAATAATTTGGATGGCAAAAGAGTTGTAGGTGAACTCAGATTTTCCCAACACTTAGTCCAAATGTCTAAATTATAATTAACTACTGGTTAATGTTTAAATTATAACTAACTAATAATTTATGTAAATATTAAATCAATAAGGCTCATAAATCATCACTAAGAAGAACACATAAAGATCAACAATCACATTATTTATTCCACATGTGTAAATTATAACTAACTATATTTTGGTTCATCTAAAACTAAACCAAATTGACCAAATTAAAGTTCAATTCAATTTAATCTGGTTTGAAAAATAGTTTCATCGTTATGATGTTCTGAATTTTACAACTAAATCTAATTGGATTAGCTAATTCATAACCCAAAACACCCAAATCAACAAAATGCACATCCCTAATTATAACTACTGGTTTATGCTTAAAATCAATTGAAAACTTCTGAAGGTACACAACTCAGCATGCATGCTTATGGTTCAAATTCTTTCAGGAAATTGGTGATCGATGACTAAGGCGGATTCTTGGAATGAATAATGGCACCATTGTTTTAGTGCTCAAACGATGGTATAAAGTTCTTGCTAGTAAATCAACCATCTTTGTCTTGTTGGACTCAACTTCTAACTGAAGAATTCTATCAGCGTGCCATTTTTGAGACAGGGCAGCGCCAATCCCAATAGCTGAAACATCTATCTCAACTTAAAACCGGTTATCAATTACGAATGCCCGAACAGGCACAGAGTAGAATTTCTCCTTAATTGCATTGAATCTTACGTGTTGGCCATCATTCCGCAAGAAGGATTTCTAGTTACAACTAATAATTGGAGATGTTCCTATTGTGAATGAGTAGTTGATAGAAATTGGCAAGGCCATGGAAGCTCCAAATGTACGTGAATGGAGCAAAAATGGGCTAGGACTAAATAGCCTAGAATCTCTTAGGGTCCACCTTGATACCTTCATAGCGAACAATAAAGCCCAGAAAGTGCAAATGTAGGATAATTGAAAAGATAGGAGAGAACTTAATTTTATTGATGAAATGAGGGGTTTAAATACTCATTACAAGACTTAATGGTAAGGAAAATAATAAAAATAGAATACAGTAGAAAAGGAAAGGAATAATAACAAAATATAAGAGACAGTTAATCCCTCTAATTTAGGAAGAAAAATAAATAGAGATTCTCAAGATCCCTCATATAATTTATAACCCTCTAAATATGGAGTTATAACAAATATGAAATATAATAATCAGTATTTTCAAGATCTTTCAACACTCCGCCTTAAGTTGGGTCGTACAGATTGTATATATCTAACTTGTTACATAATTCTTCAAAGTTGATTTTTGGAAAAAACTTAGTGAGGATATCTGTTGTTTGATGTCGGGAAGGAATGTATGCAAGTTCGACGACTCGTCTCTCAATGTTTTCTGAGATGAAATGTCGATCGATCTCGATGTGTTTCGATTTGTCATGGTGTACTGGATTCTTTGTAATGCTGATGGTTATCTGGTTGTCGCATTATAGTTTGACAGTTTTTTCAGTCAGCATTCCGAGTTCGCTGAGCATTCTTCGAATCTACATTCCTTCGCAGATCCCGAGTGCAAGAGCTCTGAATTCAGCTTCAGCGCTGCTTCTTGATACCACATATTGTTTTTTGCTTCTCCAAGTGACTAGATTTTTCCATACATAAGTGCAATAGCCAGAAGTCGATCGTCGGTCTGAGACATCCCCTGCTCAGTCTGCGTCTGGATACACTTCTATACCTCGATCTTTATTCCTTTGAAATAGTAGCCCTTTGTCTGGAGTCATATTGAGATATCTCAAGATTCTGCAAACTGCATTCATGTGTTCTTCCGTAGAGCTGTTCATGAATTGGCTAACAACAATAACAGAAAAACCAATGTCGGGTCGTGTGTGTGAGAGATAGATGAGCCGCCCTACGAGCAGCTGATATCTCCCCCTACCCACAGATGCGCTATTTTTCTCAGTGTCGATCTTCTTGTAGAGATCCATTGGAGTATCGACGGATTGGCAACCGAGCATACTTGTTTCCTTCAACATGTACAATGTATATTTTCGTTGTCACACAAATATTCCTCGTTTTGATCGAGCTAGTTCCATGCCGAGAAAGAACTTTGGGTTTCCGAGGTCTTTGATTTTGAATTCCAGAGTGAGAAGTTTTGTCAGATTTGTGAGTTTTTCGTGATTTCCAGCGAGGATGAAATTGTCGACGTATACGATTAGAATTGCAATTTTCTTTTCAGGAGAGGTTTTCACGAAGAGAGTGTGATCTGTCTGACACTGAGTATACCTGTGCTTTGTCACTGATTTTGCAAATCTATCGAATCATGCTCGAGGAGATTGTTTGAGGCAGTACAATGATTTTTTGGAGTTTGCAGACTTTGTTGCTTGGAAATGATGTTTCTAGTCTGGGAGATGCTTCCATGTAAACTTTTTCTTCCAAATCGCCATTTAGGAAAGCATTTTTCACGTGGGTTCTTACCTCCTCATTAATGGAAAATTTCTACCCCGGGTGTTTGAGAGTTTCATCAATCATGTTTGAGACTTATGTATTGTCGAATGCAGTGACATAGGATTGGTAAGCTGAAGATAATCTTTCATATGACACAAAGTTGGAGATCGGATGCAATTAGTGTTCGAACCTGAGTGGAGGACGGATGGACCTAACACATTTCCTTGAAGCAATTGGAATGTCGGAGTCATTAATTATAGGTATAGTAGATTCTTGCTCAAGTGTGTTCGTACCTGACTGGATTTTTGTAGGGGTTGGATCCGGTTCTGACTCTTGGATTGGTGTTGGATGTGTTGGGTGATCTATGTGTGAGTTGAACACTTGAGGACTAGACGGAGATTGATTGTTAGGTACATTTTCACGTCAGTTGTATGAACTTGCTGAATCCGAGTCGGGAGATAATGAGTTCGGTTCAAGAGACAAGAATTTTGTGTGGTGGTATGAACTCGTTGTCCCCCCAAGATTGATATTCCCTTAAAGTCTCCCTCTGAATATTAGAATTGAGGTAGTAAGACTGATTTTCAAAGAATGTGACATCCATAGTGTTGTAGAGTTTTCTTGTGAGAGGAGAGTAGCACCTATACCTTTTTTGAAGAGGCTAGCAGCCGAGGAAAATACATTTAGTATATTTGAGGTCAAGTTTGCTGTGATTGTCTGAATGTATGTGAACAAAGGAGGAGAAACCAAATACTTTGGTAGCTAGATTTTGGGTAATTGTCTTGGTGTGAGGAAATGATTTGAGAAGGAGTTTGACTGAACTTTAAAATTGAGGAACCGAGAAGACATCCTGTTGATGAGGTAGGCTGTAGTGGATACAACGTCGCCCCCAAAAATCTTAGACACGTTAGAGGAAAACATGAGACAGCGGGCCACCTCGAGAAGGTGGCGGTTCTTACGTTCGACGTCCCATTTTGTTGAGGAGTGTCGACGCAAGAACTGAGATGGAGGATGCCTTTAGAGGAGAGATAAGAGCCGAGGAGCCGAGGACGGAAGCGAAGTACTCTTTTGCATTATCAGTCTTAAGTGTCTGGATGGAGATTTGGAATTGTGTTTAAATCATTGAGTAAAATTGTTCAAATATGTGACCGACTATAGATTTATCTTTCATAAGAAATAACAACGTTAGTCGAGTGTGATCATCAATAAAGAAGACAAACCACCGAATCCCAGTAAGGGTTGTAACATGGGATGGGCCCCAGATATCGCTGTGAATGAGTGCAAAGGGCCGAGAAGAATTGTAACCAACACGTGGAAATGACGTACAAGTATGTTTGACAAGTTGACAAAATTCACATCGAAAAGAACAAACATCTTTATTGATAAATAAATTTGGAAATAGTTTTGCAAGATACATAAAATTTGAATGATCAAGATGAAAATGTCATAACATGATCTCATAATCTTTATTGACCCTAGAATTGAAGACAGAATGATGGGTAAACAAATGTTCGCAGCGAGGTCGTGGTGGTGAAGTGTCGTTAATAACATAGAGACCTGATCAAATCTCAGCATTGTAAATCGTCGTCCCAGAGTTCGTATCCTGAAATTCACACATGGTAGGAAAAAATTTAGCAATACACCTCAGATCACTAGTCAACTTTCCGATGGATATTAAATTGCAATTTAAAGTAAGAACATAAAGCACAGATTAGGGTAGAATGTTTTGGGTGATGCGCACGGAACCAAAGCCGGTGACTTTGGAGATAGAGCCATCGGCAACTCGGATGGTGGAGTTGTCTCCGCACGACATATAGTCATGGAGAAGGGAGGCATCGCCAGTCATGTGATGAGAAGCGCCGGAATCGATGATCCACTGACCGAGGGATCCTTGATTGACTGTGAAGACATGGTAGAACGTACCTTGATGCGCGAGCAGGCCGGTGATGGGGTCGAGAACAGCCATATCAGAAGGTTTGCCGATCAATTTGTGCAGCAAATCTAGTTGCTCTCTGCTGAATGGACTTAGCACTGGTGCAGGAAGGTCATCAGCAGCGACGACGCTGTTGGCAAAAGGAGCGCGATCAGACTGAGGCTTCCAATCGGCTGGCTTTTCATGAAGCACCCAACACGTGTCTTTATTATTGCCTGGTTTGCGGCAATGGTCGCACCAAGGATGACCTTTACGTGATGGGTTACTGTTGTGTCGAGGCGGAGGAACCCGAGTTGCAAAGGCGGAGGTGTCAACGGAGAGATTGGGCCCAAGCATGATTTTCTAGCTGCTTTTTTCGCGGTGAACCTCAGAGAAAGCCTTGTGAATGCTCGGTAGTGGTTTGAAGCTTAATATACGAGAGCAGACATGATAGAGAGAGTTGTTGAGGCCGAGATGGAATTTGAATATCCTTTTTTGTTTGATGATATGACGGTATAAGTTGGAGTCCGGAGAGCATGACCATGCATGAACTTCATACATGTCAACCTGCTGCCAGTAACATGAGAGGACATTAAAATACTGAGTCATTGATTGATCATCTTGGCGGAGATCGTGTAGGATTAACTCGATCTCGAAGAGCTTGGATGTTTTATCTGAGTGAGAGTATGTCTCTCAAGCAGCATCCCAAATATTCTTGATCGTGTCGTAGAGAAAAAAATTTTTGCCGATGTCGTTGATCATGGAACTGATTAACCACGACATGACCATATGATTTTCTGCATTCCATGTCAGGAATTTTGGGTCATCTTTGGTCGGAGCGACGGCATCACCAGTGATATAGCCGTCATTATCTCTGCTGCAGATAAACATCATGACGGATTGGGACCACTGGAGGTAGTTCTGGCCGTTGAGTTTGTGGCCAGTGATGAGGGAGGAAGTGTTATCGATTCCGGTTGGAACTCGGGTAGATGAGGCGTAGGATATTTCTTAGGAGGAAGAAGAAAAAGTTGTCATACCGAAAAGATTGGTATGTCTCTGATACCATGAAAAGATATGAGAGAATTTAATTTTATTGATGAAAGGATGAGTATAAATACTCATTACAAGACTTACTAGTAAGGAAAAAAATAAAAACAGAATACAGTAGAAAATGAAAGGAATAATAACAAAATATAAGAGACAGCTAATCTCTCTAATTTAAGGAGAGAAATAAATAGAGATTGCCAAGATCCCTCATATAATTTATAACCCTCTAAAAATAGAGTTATAACAAATATGAAATATAATAATTAGTATTTTCAAGATCTTTCAACAATAATAGACTAATGTTTTAACAGGTTAAGATACAATTTATTATCTTCCAAGGCCATGAGGATTAATTTGAGTTTATGCACATGCATCGTCAACGGGAGACTGAAAAACTAATATATCTTCACAATAAATCATGCAAAATTATCCAAGAAATAGTTTTAGAACCTCGTTCATTGAGCGCTTTAAGATACTAGATCATCCTCCATTCATGAAGTCCATCATGAATCTTAAATGATGTCTTATTGTCTTCGATTCATCATCAACATAAATATAAAATTGATCGTGCCAATTCCGGAGGTCCAACTTAGAGAAGATAATAATGTCAACTAGTTTGTCTAACATTTTATGTACTGTGGCATCAAAAACCAATATGTTTTGTGGTTTAGTTAATTGCTATGCTATAGATACACTACCATGTGATGTTTTTTTTAGAGACAGAAAGTGCGGTGCAGCGTATGGAATCAAACTATAGCGAACGAGGCTCTTTTTAATGAGATCTATGATATCCTAAAGGATTTGATGTTCTCATGACTCATTTTGTAGTGCGGCAAGTTGCTTAGTGATCCTCACCAGAACTAAAAAAACTCAATTTTTATTGGGGGATTGGTTCCTTAGGAGCACAAAAAATTTTGATTCATCCCCGCAACTCNTGTCCTGGTCCTGCGTAGCAAGCAAGCAACAAGATCTTCTTTCTCGTTGCGGCAAAGCGTTGCGGCAGGTTGTTGCGGCTATACGACGCGTTGCGGGGAAGAATTGCAGCGACGCGACGCGTTACGGTGGTACGTCGCGGCGATGTGTTGGGGTTTGATGACGCGTTGCAGCGGTGCGTCACGACAACACGTTGGACGAAGCATCGTGGTGGTGCAACACATT
>JXCR01127495.1:190058-204400 GCA_002079205.1 Phalaenopsis hybrid cultivar
GGATCTTCTTTCTCGTTGCGGCGAAGCGGAACGTTGCGATGCAGAGTTCCGGCGAAGAGTTGCAGCAAAGTGTTGCGGTGAAGAGGAAAGTTGTCCCCGTCCTGCGTAGCAGACAAGCAACGGGATCTTCTTTCTCGTTGCGGCGAAGAGGAAAGTTGTCCTGGTCCTGCGTAGCAAGCAAGCAACAAGATCTTCTTTCTCGTTGCGGCAAAGCGTTGCGGCAGGTTGTTGCGGCTATACGACGCGTTGCGGGGAAGAATTGCAGCGACGCGACGCGTTACGGTGGTACGTCGCGGCGATGTGTTGGGGTTTGATGACGCGTTGCAGCGGTGCGTCACGACAACACGTTGGACGAAGCATCGTGGTGGTGCAACACATTGGATGTACATCCAATGTCACGTAAGAAGGTTACCTTGGAGATAAATCATCAGTGACATTCGACTAGACTGAGGCTATGCATCATAATATTACTTGATGTTAATTTGTATGAAAGGAGCCAACGAAAGTCCACTGAGGACTTATTAACCCATTCGAGGTTGTTTATAAAGCATTGATCGCTCATGAACCTGTGTGGAAGGGATCATGTGTAGTCCACTAAGGACTGTTAACCTATCCAGGGTTGTTTACCGGAGTTAAAACTCGACGATGTTAACCCATATGGAAGAGGTTAGATCAAATCCCCCTGGGAATGATCGTGCTCTGACTAAGATACAACCGAAGTTGTGTATTTCTCGGGTCAAGAGCATGATATGACTCGTTGATGAGCCTTTGTACTTTATAAAGATATTTTTATGTATAGGAAAGTAAGTGAATAATATTTAAGATACATTGATTATGCATGAGTTGCAATGTAATAACATATGTGGATTACATGATTGGAGTATTACTGATAATATTTGCGAAGATTTTCTGCATTCCAAGTCCGGGGCAGAATTTTCCCATCTGAATCCTTGAGTTTGAAGGTTCCAGGCTTGATCATGGTAGCCACGATATATGGGCCTTCCTAGAGAGGAGATAGTTTATTGCGTTGGGGAACATGAACGACGGCTTCAATGCTACGCAAGACCAGGTCACCGACGGAGATAGGTCGAGGTTTGACTCTTCGGTTGAAGTAGCGAGCAACTCTTTGGCGGTAGGAAGCAGCTCTAAGGTGTGCCACATCGCGTATTTCCGGGAGAAGATCCAACTGTTGTCGGAGCTTCTCTTCATTGCTTTTCGAGTCGAAAGTCTTGACTCGGGGGTTTGGAATTCCGATATCAACGGGAATGACAGCCTCAGTGCCGAAACACAGGTTATATGGAGTTTCTCCAGTTGGAGTACGCGAAGTTGTGCGATAGGCCCAAAGGACGTTGTGCAGCTCTTCTACCCATTGCCCCCCAGCCTTCTCAAGTCGAGTTTTCAATCCTTTGAGCACAGTACGATTCGTCACCTCTGTTTGTCCATTTGTTTGGGGGTGCGCCACAGCAGTGTGCACCAATTGAATGTGAAGATCTTTGCAAAATGATGTGAAAACCCTTCCAGTGAATTGAGTCCCATTATCAGTGATAATCTTCGCAGGAAGCCCAAAGCGACAGATGATGTTTTTCCAGACAAACTGTTTTGCATTTGCCTCAGTGATCTTGGCAAGCGGCTCTGCTTCTACCCATTTGGTGAAGTAGTCGACAGCTAGGATGATGAATTTTCGTTGTCCAGTAGCTATCGGAAATGGCCCCATGAGATCTACCCCCCATTGAGCGAAAGGCCAAGGACTTAGAAAAGAAGTGAGTTCCACTGGCGGTGCATGTGTAAGATTGGAGTGTAGTTGACAATTCTTGCATTTTTGCACAAACTCTAATGCATCTTGCTTGATCGTGGGCCAGTAGAAGCCTTGCCTCATTATCTTAAGAGCAAGTGCTCTGCCACCAAGATGCTCCCCGCATATTCCAGAATGAACTTCTCGTAGAGCATAATCAGCTTCAGATGGAGGAAGACACTTGAGATATGGACCTACAAATGCCTTCTTGTACAGTTCATCCCCTATAAGGATGAAGTTGCCCGCCATGCGTCGAATGCGAATTGATGTCGTAGCATCATCTGGCAGTGTTCCGTCTTGGAGGAAAGAGATGATGGGATCCATCCAAGATGACTCCCTTGGGTCATTTATAGACAGTATCTCCCATGGGCCATGGATGCTAGGAAAATGTATCTCTTCAATATACCTTCTTTTATAGAGATCTCCAGTTGTTGAAGTTGCAAGCTTGGAGAGGGCATCAGCTCGGGTGTTATGCTCCCGAAGTATATGAACGAGTTGACATGTGTCAATTTGGGCGAGAAGTGTTCTTACCAGACTGAGATATTGCACCAGTTGTGAGTTATGAGCATCAANGCGTTGCGGTGATGGGTTGAGGTGACGCGTTGCGGTAGTGCGTCTCAGAGAGGAGTCGTGGCGACGCGATGCATTGCGGCGATGTGCCACTGCGACGCGTTGCAGCAATATGTGGCGGCGAGGAGTCGGGGCAATGTGATGCGTTGTGGCGAGGCGTAGAGTTGCGGAGAAAAGTTACGAAGAAGAGTTGCGGCGAAGCAGAGTAGTTGCGGCGAAGCGGAACGTTGCGGTGCAGAGTTCCGGCAAAGAGTTGCAGCAAAGTGTTGCGGTGCAGATTTGCGGCGAAGTGTCGCGGCTAAGTGTTGCGGCAAAGAGGAAAGTCGTCCCCGTCCTGCGTAGCAGGCAAGCAACGGGATCTTCTTTCTCGTTGCGGCGAAGCGGAACGTTGCGGTGCAGAGTTTCGGCAAAGAGTTGCAGCAAAGTGTTGCGGCAGGTTGTTGCAGCTACACGACGCGTTGCGGGGAAGAATTGCAGCGACGCAACGCGTTACGGTGGTACGTCGCGGCGATGTGTTGGGGCTTGATGATGCGTTGCAACGGTGCGTCACGACAACACGTTGGACGAAGCATCGTGGTGGTGCAACATATTGGATGTACATCCAATGTCACATAAGAAGGTTACCTTGGAGATAAATCATCAGTGACCTTCGACTAGATTGAGGCTATGCATCATAATATTACTTGATGATGTTAATTTGTATGAAAGGAGCCAACGAAAGTCTACTGAGGACTTATTAACCCATCTGAGGTTGTTTATTGAGCATTGCTCGCTCATGAACCTATGTGGAAGGGATCATGTGTAGTCCACTAAGGACTGTTAACCTATCCAGGGTTGTTTACCGGAGTTAAAACTCAATGATGTTAACCCATATGGAAGATTTAGATCAAATCCCCCTGGGATTGATCGTGCTCTGACTAACATACAACCGAAGCTGTGTATTTCTCGGGTCGAGAGCATGAAGTGACTCGATGATGAGTCATTATACTTTCTAAAGATATCCTCTATGTATAGGAAAGTAAGTGAATAATATTTAAGATACATCGATTATGTATGAGTTGCGATGTAATAACATACGTGGACTACATGACTGGGGTGTTACTGATAATATTTGCGAAGATTCTCTGCATTCCAAGTCCGGGGCAAGATTTTTCCATCCGAACCCTTAAGCTTAAAGGTTCCTGGCTTGATCATAGCAGCTACAATATATGGGCCTTCCCAGAGAGGTGATAATTTATTGCGTTGTGGACCATGGCCGGCGGCTTCAATACTACGCAAGACCAAGTCACAGATGGAAATAGGTCGAGGCTTGACTCTCCGGTTGAAGTAGCGAGCAACTCTTTGGCGGTAGGAAGCAGCTCTAAGGTGTGCCACATCGCGTATTTCAGGGAAAAGATCCAACTGTTGTCGGAGCTTTTCTTCATTGCTTTTCGAGTCGAAAGTCTTGACTCTGGGGTTTGGAATTTCGATATCAACGGGAATGACAGCCTTGGTGCCGAAACATAGGTTATATGGAGTTTCTCCAGTTGGAGTACGCGAAGTTGTGTGATAGGCCCAAAGGACGTTGTGCAGCTCTTCTACCCATTGCCCCCCAACCTTCTCAAGTCGAGTTTTNCACTCCTGAGCTTCATCCTCGTACGAAAAATATACTCGTCCGCTCTTTCATTCAGGCTTTTGATCCTCCTCGGTTTCTTCACGGCCGCGCGTTCCGTAGCTGCCAGATCCAAGTTTTGTATATTAACCAGCCGGCCATCTTCTGCCAAACTGACTGCGATGGTTTCCATCGGCGGCTGAAGCTCTTGCTTCTTCAAGCTGANCATCCTCGTACGAAAAATATACTCCTCCGCTCTTTCATTCAGGCTTTTGATCCTCCTCGGTTTCTTCACGGCCGCGCGCGTCGGAGCTGCCAGATCCAAGTTTTGTATATTAACCTGCCGGCCATCTTCTGCCAAACTGACTGCGATGGTTTCCATCGGCGGCTGAAGCTCTTGCTTCTTCAAGCTGAGACGGCGAAGCGGTTTCATGGCAGGAGAGAAAGCGCTGATGAGCTTCTCGCACATTGAGGGATTTCTTCTTGATTCGTTCTTCTCCATTTGTGTTGAGGTTGTGGAGATGATGGTGGGGAATTAATATGTATTTATAATGAAGAAAATTTCTGTTGTGCCACTTTTATGTATTTGCGTTAATTTTATTTTAATTTTATATGTCACGTGTTATCTTTATCCTAATTAATTTACAAGATAATTTAATCAAGACTTTCAAAAATCCTTTTATGAGTAGAATAGGAGTGGAGGAGAAAGACTGCTGGTTTTGTTTTTAAGAAAACTTCTGGGGGAATATATTCGATNTTGTGCCACTCTTATGTATTTGCGTTAATTTTATTTTAATTATATATGTCACGTGTTATCTTTATTCTAATTAATTTACAAGATAATTTAATCAAGACTTTCAAAAATCCTTTTATAAGTAGAATAGGAGTGGAGGAGAAAGACTGCTGGTTTTGTTTTTAAGAAAACTTCTGGGGGAATATATTCGATCCCCACTGCTTTTTCTAATTAGGCCCGGATAAAGTAACAAATATACACGTTGCCAGTATAATGTTTAAGACGTAATAAATATACAAACTATTTTTATTCGTTGCAAGCTGTAATATTCTTTTTGCATGTTAGAAAAATGTGAATTTTGTGGGCTCTATTAGTTGGAAGTAGGGCTGTCAAAAAAGCTCTTTGATTGCGAACAGTTCGTGTCGGCTCGTCGGACAGTTCGTGTTCGAGTCGTTCGATAAGCAAATGAGAAGAACACGAACAACTTTTTTTTTTCGGTTTATAAATGAACCAAACACGAACAATCATTTGTTTGATCGTGTTGGAATCATTATTGTTCGAAATATAAAATAATTTAAAATAATTATATATAAAAAATGTATCATATTTTAAAAATAATTATATACTCTAAANGTCGTTGCAAGCTGTAATATTCTTTTTGCATGTCAGAAAAATGTGAATTTTGTGGGCTCTATTAGTTGGAAGTAGGGCTGTCAAAAAAGCTCTTTGCTCGCGAACAGTTCGTGTTCGGTTCGTCGGGGAGTTCGTGTTTGAATCGTTTGATAAATAAACGAGAAGAACACGAACATTTTTTTTTTCGGTTTATAAATGAACCAAACACGAGCAATCATTTGTTTGATCGTGCTCGAATCGTTATTGTTCGAAATATAAAATAATGTAAAATAATTATATATAAAAAATGTATCATATTTTAAAAATAATTATATACTCTAAAAATTTATCATATTTTAAAAAATTAAATCCTGTAAATTATCATCTGATCTTCACGTTCGCCTCTTAGCTTATATTAAATTCTATAATTTCGTATTTAGCTTCAGGTTCGTCTTTTAGCTTAAATTTTCATATATTTCTTTTAGATTTATTTAGTTTCTTTGAGTTAAACATAGTTTTTGAGAGTGAAATCTCGCATATTGCCTCTATATTTGATTTTTTTTATGGATGAGATATGATATTATGGTTTTATTGTGAGCTATGCTTCGACTATTTTGCATTTGTATTGTGATTCATACAGATATAATCATTAATTTCATATAGGTTTAATCTTTTGAAAGATTTTAAACAATTCGAACAATACAAACGAATTTNATGTAAATTATAATTTGATCTTCAGGTTCGCCTCTTAGCTTATATTAAATTCTATAATTTCGTATTTATCTTTAGGTTCGTGTGAGCTTAAATTTTCATATATTTCTTTTAGATTTATCTAGTTTATTTGAGTTAAACATAGTTTTTGAGAGTGAAATCTCGCATATTGCCTCTAGATTTGACTTTTTTTTTATGGATGAGATATGATATTATGGTTTTATTATTGAGTTATAATTCGACTATTTTGTATTTGTGTTGTGATTCATACAGGTATAATCATTAATTTCATATAGGTTTAATCTTTTGAAAGATTTTAAACAATTCGAACAATACAAACGAATTTGTAAAATTTCGAACAATTGAAGCAATTTGAATAATTCGAACAATTCAAATATTTCAAACATTTCAAACGTTTCAAACATATTTGAAACAAATCAAACCAAACACGAACAATAACTTCATGAATAATTCCAAACACGAGTCTATTTCAAAAACACATAATTTCAAACGAACAGAGACGAACTGAACACAAACACGAGCTCTGTTCGTTCGTGTTCGGTTGGTTTACACCCCTACTTGGAAGCAACTTTTAAAAAAAATTAGAAATTGAAATATCAATAAGAATAGCTTAATTATTTTCTTACAAATAAAAACTACTAATACTAAATTAAAATATTTAATATTTTATGCAAGAATCTGAGGATGGCTGTAGGAAAAAAATATTGTGTCTGGAGTCCAGACACAAGCAACAGATGAGATACAGCCGAATGATAAAAAAAACAGGTGTATCGTGTCCGTTGTTCGGATGCAACTTACGTCTGGACAACTGATACAATATTTTCTCAGGGTGTAGATGGTCTTAGTCAAATTTTGTTAGACCAAAATAAAACTTATAAATAGTTCATTTGGTTGTTTAATATAAGTAAAGGACATTTAAAATATTATTACTTTGTTTTGATTTATTTGTGTGAAAACAAGGTCATTAGAAGTTTTTTTTTTTGCCATTTTTATTACGTTAATTTTATTTTCTTTTACTTTCTTTCTATATCTTTAAAACCAAGCAATGCCTTAGGGGATATTTAGTACAAATTTTATTTATATTTTGCTATTTTTTATTTCTTTTTTTATGTTTACAATTGAAACAAAATTTGTTTGGCATAATTGAAAAAGATAGGATTGTTTTAAAAATCATTCAAAACACTTAAAAATCATTTTGAATATTTTTAGAAACATGATATTTTGTTATAGAAACAGAAAAATAAAAATATTAAAAACACAATCAATAAGCATATCGTTAAAACCAACATAAAAAAAAAATGAAAAATTGATCTGAAATCCTTAGCATCTTGAGTTGTATGATTAACTTATCAATCTAGAACCCAAGATTAGTGTTAGGGATCACAACTCAAAAGTGAGCTATTGGTTTTAAAAAAGATTTCTCCTCTGCGGCGAGACTATGAGTTTGATTTGGGCAGCTGTAGCTTAATAATAAGTTGTTGCGTAGCAGCTGCTACAGAAATCTGTTGCAGTTAAGTTAGTTGTCTGTTTATTTTTTGCAGTTTGAAAGTAGCTATGCTGCGACTGTTTTTGAACAAATGCCTATTCCACCCCGTTATAGTAATGTTGTTTGCAATAAAACTGCTCATACTAGTATATTCTATATTTTAAAACCAAATATCCAATGCAAAACATTGCAAAATAAAGATATACACCTCCTTAAACAATGAGTAACATAACCACAAAAATTAATAAAATAACTATTAAAATAATAATTAATAATATGATAATATTATTTTTAAAATGCATATGTTGTATGTCACAAGCTAAGTTGTCCTCAGAGTTGTTCTCCATGTTCGATCACTCTTGGCGGTGGTATCTTCAAGTCAATCTGCCCACTGAAAATTGTCACAGTTTTTTGTGATTCTCCGTAGGCACTTGTAAAAATGTCTCCCGTAACTATATGGATGATGAGAAGTGAGCAGGGAACATTGAAATTCATAGTTGTAGTGCAATCTCTTGGAGGTACTAGAAATCCCCGAGCTCATCTTTCCTAAAGGCTTAAGAAAACTTAATCTTAGAAATAACACTTTTAAAAATTGATAATATAAGTAATTAACCAAAGTTTTATGTAGTTGTGAAAACTCAGAAAACTCAACATATAAACCAACGAATCTGTCACTACAATAAGATATCAGACCTTATAAAAAATGGTTCTTAGTTGTCAGTAACCCACTTAATACCAAGCTTGTGGGTGTTACATATGCATATCATCAAAATAGACATCCAAAAGAACCTCAAAAGATGTAGCACCGAAAATAATAAATTTCCAAAGTTATCTTTATTAGAATTTCACATGTGACACCAACCAGTAGCGACAAACAGACCATCTAGAAGAACCCATAAGGTCAAACTTCTCATTATAAATTTCCAAAACTCAGCAAAAAAAAAAGAAATGCAAAAAGAGAAAACACATATAACTTGTGTAAGAAACCAATACAGTAAACATCAAATGCATAAGAAAAAAAATACATGAACCATATAAAATAATGATATGATAATAAACAATGAATGTCATAAAAAACCATTACAATTAACAGAAATGAAAACTAACATTCCCTCCAATCACCCTTCAAATATTGCAACTATAATTTGTTCCCTCATCTGCCATCTCGCTTGTACTTTCCTCATTTTAGTGTAGGTCTCGGGAACATCATTTTTAGCCCGTGACAAAGACCGTCCACCACCTCCACACATACAACAACATTACAATCACCTTACACACACACAACATATCCACAACAGTACTACATCCACACACCTAAACACATCTACTGACACAAAAACAACCACACAATCACCTCCTATACACAACCATACTAGCACCTCCTTAACCACACGCAAACACACCTCCACCTCTACCATCACCTCATCTACACATCCACTATCACAAACAAAACCACACAACCACCTCCTTAACAACACACCAACACATCCACAACCACAAACCAGCTATCACCACCTTACCCACACACAAACACATCCACCAACACATACACATCCACACACCAATCACCCACACCACCACCACCACCTCCCCCACACACCAACAATCCTTCAACATCTCCTCCTCGTTCTTCAACACAAACACATTCACCCTCACATCCACCACATCAACACCATAAGCTAACCTCAACCAAATGTATTGTTGACAACGACTTTATATATGCTTAAAAATACAAGAATTTAATATTGCTGCTAGAAGATTTAATTCCTCGGCTNTTTGATCGTGGGTCAATAGAAGCCTTGCCTCATTATTTTAAGAGCAAGTGCTCTGCCACCAAGATGCTCTCCGCATATTCCGGAATGAACTTCTCGTAGACCATAATCAGCTTCAGATGGAGGAAGACACTTGAGATATGGACCTATAAATGCCTTCTTGTACAGTTCATCTCCTATAAGGATGAAGTTGCCTGCCATGCGTCGAATGTGAATTGATGTCGTAGCATCAACTGGCAGTGTTCTGTCTTGGAGGAAAGAGGTGATGGGATCCATCCAAGATGACTCCCTTAGGTCATTTATAGACAGTATCTCCCATGGGCCATGGATGCTAGGAAAATGTATCTCTTCAATATACCTTCTTTNGTCGAAACGACAAGGAGGATGAAATCTCTCACTTTCCCTCCACTCTTACAATCTCTCGAAGAATTCTTTACAATCTAACCCTAAATTAAACTCTCTACACACTACTGAAACCTCTCTAACCTCCAGAGCCTCTCTATTTTCGGCCAAAATCTTCTTTTAAAGTTGAAGAAGAGTTTTCCCAAGAGTTGCCTAAGCATCCCTCCAAAAATCATCCACATTCAATGCACATGTTGAAATAACCGCTAATCTCGTCGTCAGCGGCCTCAAGGGCGCTGTCGGCGGGCCTTCTAAATTATTTGACCTGGAATCTCGGGAAATCTCGCCGTCGGCGCCTTAGTTCAAATCTTCATATTTTGGTTTTTTTCGCTCTAAATTCGTACATTTTTGTATCTTTTTGCTCCAATGACTATAATTCATCATACCTGCAACAGAACATCAAAAATAACTTTCTTTAAAGTGCAATATCATCAAAATCAGCGTAAAATAGGTATGAAAATCTCAATATATTTTCTTTTGGTCAATAGTGAATGCGCAAAAAGAAAATCATAATCCACCATTGCATATGCATTCAAAGCCAACACGTATTACACCATAATTCAAGAATATAAAGGAGTAAGCTCGCATTTGCCAAATCAAAAAATTCAAAACTTTATGCCATTGCACATGGGATCCCGAAAGTTTCAAAATCCAAATTCAATAAAAAACCAATGAAGCATAAGCATTTGTCAAATAAAAAATCCTAAAAAATTCAAGCATTGTACATGTGATCCCTATAAAATCTCAAAATCCAACTTCAACCGAGAAGCAATGAAGCATAAGTAAAATAAAAAAAAAAATACAAAATTCTTGAGCACAAAGAACCACACCAACATAAAGAGAACCATCACACAGGAACCCACGATGGGCACAAAGGCACTAAACCAAAAGCCACACATTATAGTAAAGAAAACACCACACAAAGATTACCCAACACGAAGAAGATCCACTGCACAGAAAATCATGACAATATCATATACATACCCATTTCTAAAATTTCAAAAAAAACAATGGCATAATTAAGGTATGGATTACCCAACACGAAGAGGAACCACTGCAAACAAAAACCACAATACAGAGGAACCACCATGCAAAGCACCGTATGAAGAAGCAACACCTCACACGGATCAAAAGATCCAAATAGAGNAGGAGGGGCAGTCACATTAACAGTAGACAAATGAACACAGGCCGTGGAGTCGAATCCCCGGTCGTGTTTCATTCAGATTTTCAACAAATCCTCACTGTTAAAACGAAACGCGAAGCTTCGCATTTTCTGGCCTCGTCGCAGTGAAACCACTGCCTAAACGGGGTGTATATCTTATTCTCTCATATTGCGCTAAAAGATGATCATTAGTAATATATTTAGTATAAAATTCAAGATCAAATTGGCTCTTCATTCGAGGCAAATCAAACTTTTAATTCAATTTAGAGTTGAGGACAAATCTATTCGAAATAGTAAAATATACACAGTTTAATGCACCAACTTTCTAGATTAGAAAACGTTGTTTTGTTTTCTTGGCCTTCTAAACCAATGTTGGTGTAGACTTTCCTATCTTATGAGAATTGAGAACAAAACAACCACGAATATCAAGTGGAATTTCGCTACTTGGAATTGGTTTAAGGACATTCAACGAGAACAAAAATCTGAAACTCTCATTGATGAACTTATCTAATAAATGAACTTCTAACTTTACTATTGTTAATGAATCTTCCATTATTTAAGAATGTGTGGATTATTTTCTCACTTCTTAGAGTTCATTTTTTACAAATCCAATCTAATAGGTTTGGGCTCACTTCAAATTATTACCACACCAATGGTCTTTTTTATATAGCTGAGTTCTCTATCTACATTGAAGCCACTACATAAGTTGCTCAATTCAAATTCCTAGCTCCTAATCCTCAACATATGCTGATCCTCTTCATCTCTCAGACCAATTTCATGCTGTTGGTAAACCTCTAGCTGCAACTGTTTGTGTTGTTGGATTCTTTGTCTCATTTGGTAACTTTTATTGGTGGCATACCTGAAACTATTCATCATTCCACCACTATACAGAATTTTACACTTGAAGTTGTTCTTCCTCAGCAAAAAGGGACTTCTGCCGACACTCTTCCTAGGCTAATGTTAGGGATTAATAAAGGATTAAGTTGATGCTCACTATAACAAATTTATTTGATCCTGTTAAATCTCATGGGAAGTCATCTAGACTTCATGAAATTCTTTTTAATATCACATGGGAAGTCATCTAAATTTTGATTGGTTCCAATTTGTGGGTGCAGTTTGGCTGCTTCTAATTAAATTTTTACTAAACTATTTAATATCACATAACACACTAAAAACTTTGCCACTTTTGAACTTAAATACTTAATAATAGTTAACACTATTTTTGCATGATTTATCAAATTAAAAACAAAAATAGTGTTAACTATTATTAAGTATTTAAGCTCAAAAGAGGCAAAGTTTTTAGTGTGTTATGTGTTTTAAACTTAAATACTCTTCACCCTTTAACTGTTTTAATGTCCCTTTCCTTAAATTTTGGTTCTGTCACTGGGTGAACCTCATTTACTAAATGAAGAGAAGAAAAATATGTGAAGGAACATGTATCTGAACCATACGGATGAATCTTTGATTTTTGAGTGCTTGCAACAATAATATAAACACCTATTGTAAACAACCTATAAGCTTATGAAATTACTTACACTTTAAATTGATAAAAATGATCACTTTGATATATAGATTAAAATGACAAGATAAAATCTCATTTGTGAAGTTTAGCCAGTATCTCTTCACTGGAAAATGGTTTAATTGAATTTTAATTTTGAGCCTTATTTCTGCCAAAAAATAGTCGAGAGATTCAATTAGTTTTGTGATTTTAAGCTATGCTTACCACTTCATTTAGTGTCAGATATAAAAATGATTTTAATGGACTAAACATTTTGCGTCAGTTTATATATTCAAGGGATTGGAATACCGTAAGATGAAACAATTAAGATTATTCAATCCCAAATTTATTTGGTAGACGCGCAATTAAGATAAAAACCTTTGAAATTGGGGATAGAGAAAAAGCGAGCGAATAGTGAAGACTCAGAGAATGAGGCTATGCCTATCTCATCGCTCGTATTGCTGATTTTTATTGCGGACGGACACCAGATGCAATTTTGAGTCCGATCTACGATCAGATTCGTCCAAAAAAGTTGAGTGGGTCCCACCCTAAAAACAAAAAAAAATTAAAAAAATGTGTTACAGTGATCTGATTAAACACCGGACGCAAAATTTGCATCCAATGTTCGTATGCAATAAAAGCTCTGTATTGCTTGTATTGCCTGTATTTGATTCGGTAAAGAATAAAAATTTATCCAGTAAACGTACAAAAAGATGGTTTTTATATGTGTGTAAATTTCAAATTGAAAAGATAGATTGTAGGGGCTTTGGCCCTTCCAAAACCTTATATTTATAAATTGTCATCTTTTAATATACATAAAGTTTCACAGTAATGTACTAACATGACCTTGTAGTTGAGTACAAGAACATCAACATATTCTAATATGGGCAAACATGACCTTTTAACTAATCCCCCAAATTCTCAAATATTTCTTTTGGCTTCGGCTTTATTTCGTTGTTAGGCTATGTAGTAGGAGAAAATTTTACATCTGAACTCTAGATGTCCGGACAACGACCTGAATGCAACAAAGAGGACGGAGATCCGATTCCTCCCCACCTCTGCTACTTTCGGGCCGATGTCCGGACATCCAGAGTACGGATGTAAATTTTTTTTATGTAGCAGAGCCAACCCTTATTATGTCATTTTTATGGGCTAAGCCCGTCGGGTGGATACCATATTAGAACGATAAACCAAACAATTCCAAAGGAAATTGGTGGCATAAATGTTGACCTTGAATTTCAAAGCCCTGCGGATTTTATCTGTTAATAATTTAATTAATTGTATCTTATTCTAGTTTAGGTTGGCTTTTCCTTTGGTATATCATAAGAAAATTTATTTAATCGAATGTGGATCTCAATAAACTTTTTTAATTAGAAATTTTCAGAATTACATTAACAATAATTTGACATTTCATTTCAATAAATTTATAGTTGTATTGAAAATCTTGTCAAGACAAATATAACAGCACAAAAAATGATCTGATAAGAAACTTAATGAGCTTAAATCAAATAATAGATGTATTACCAACATTTGATGATTTTAGTAGAAGTGTCGAACAGTATCTAGATCTTACAAACTTTTTTGAAGAGAAGAATCCAACGAGCCAAAGATCACTAAATTTTGAGTTCATTAAATATTTAAATATGAAGTAAATGGTTCCTGATCAAAACAATCACTACGAAGAGAAGAATGTCAACTTCTCTCCTACAAGAGAAAATTTAAATGTAATTTTTTAAATTTCTGACGGATGAAGATGGAACTTGGGAAGCATAAAATGATTATGATGTAAGTTTTCCTTCTTCAATATTTGTTATGAAAAAACGACGACAATAAAGCGAAAAATAGATCGAGAAAAATCACACCAGAAAAGACGACACAAGATTTACGTGGTTCGGCAAATTGCCTACGTCCACGGAGCTGCAGAGGATTTTATTAGCTTTGAGGATTACACCGTCGACCACGTCGACTTACAAGAAAGAATTCTCTCTCTCT
>JXCR01127495.1:209400-235205 GCA_002079205.1 Phalaenopsis hybrid cultivar
TCACTTTGATATATAGATTAAAATGACAAGATAAAATCTCATTTGTGAAGTTTAGCCAGTATCTCTTCACTGGAAAATGGTTTAATTGAATTTTAATTTTGAGCCTTATTTCTGCCAAAAAATAGTCGAGAGATTCAATTAGTTTTGTGATTTTAAGCTATGCTTACCACTTCATTTAGTGTCAGATATAAAAATGATTTTAATGGACTAAACATTTTGCGTCAGTTTATATATTCAAGGGATTGGAATACCGTAAGATGAAACAATTAAGATTATTCAATCCCAAATTTATTTGGTAGACGCGCAATTAAGATAAAAACCTTTGAAATTGGGGATAGAGAAAAAGCGAGCGAATAGTGAAGACTCAGAGAATGAGGCTAAGCCTATCTCGTCGCTCGTATTGCTGATTTTTTATTGCGTACTGACATCGGAGGCAAATTAGAGTCCGGTCTACGATCAGAGCCGTCCAAAAGAGTTGAGTGGGTCCCACCCAAAAAACAAAAAAAAAGGAAAAAAATATTTTATAGTGATCCTGATTGGACACCGGATGCAAAATTTACATCCGGTGTTCATACGCAATAAAAGCTCCTTATTGCTTGTATTGCCTGTATTTGATTCAGTAAAGAATAAAAATTTATTCAGTAAACTTACAAAAAGATGGTTTTTATGTGTGTAAATTTCAAATTGAAAAGATAGATTGTAGGGGCTTTGGCCCTTCCAAAACCTTATATTTATAAATTGTCATCTTTTAATATACATAAAGTTTCACACTAATGTACTAACATGACCTTGTAGTGAGTACAAGAATACAAACGTATTCTAATCTGGGCAAACATGGCCTTTAACTAATCTCTCAAATATTTCTTTTGCCTTCGGCTTTATTTCGTTGTTAGGCTATGTAGTAGGAGAAAATTTTACATCCGGACTCTAGATGTCCGGACAGCGACCCAAATGCAACAAGGAGGACGGAGATCCGATTCCTCCCCACCTCTGCTGCTTCCGGGCCATTGTCCGGACATCCAGAGTCCGGATGTAAAATTTTTTCATGCAGTAGAGCCAACCCTTATTATGTCACTTTTATGGGCTAAGCCCGTCGGGTGGATGAATCCAATTCACCATATTAGAATGATAAACCAAACAATTCCAAAGGAAATTGATGGCATAAATGTTGAGCTTGAATTTCAAAGCCCTGCGGATTTTATGTGTTAATAATTTAATTATTTGTATCTTATTCTAGTTTAGGTTGACTTTTGCTTTGGTATATCATAAGAAAATTTATTTAATCGAATGTGGATCTCAATAAACTTTTTTAATTAGAAATTTTCAGAATTACATAAGAATAATTTGACATTTCATTTCAATAAATTTATAGTTGCATTGAAAATCTCGTCAAGACAAATATAACAACACAAAAAATGATCTGATAAGAAACTTAATGTGCTTAAATCGAATACTAGATGTATTACCAACATTTGAAAATTTTAGTAGAAGTGTCGAACAGTATCTAGATCTTGCAAACTTTTTTGAAGAGAAAAATCCAACGAGCCAAAGATCACTAAATTTTGAATTCATTAAATATATAAATATGAAGTAAATGGTCCCTGATCAAAACAATCACTACGAAAAGAAGAATGCCAACTTCTCTCCTACAAGAGAAAATTTAAATGAAGTCTTTAAATTTCTGACAAATGAAGATAGAACTTGGGAAACATAAAATGATTGTGATGTAAGTTTTTCTTCTTCATTATTAAATTCTGCTTCGAAACCTTTACATTTCTTCATTTCGACAAAATTACTTCCTACTACGAAACTCAGTAAGGTGGCGAAGGAAAATGTTATCCTCAATTATTGTATTCAAACTGGAAGACCAATTGATGTGAAATAAAAAATTTTTTAGATAACTAAGAAAAGTACGTTGCTTTTTAGATACTGCTAATCAGTCACAGTAGGTTACTTAACCTTATACTCATTCCAAATTTGATTGGCGAGGAAATCCTATTTGACTATTGCTCCACTAACTGGTTCCATACCTTTCTTAGAAACACAGTAGGGCGGTTTTTATACACATTTTTTGAAAACACAATATCACATGTCTCATAAAATTTATGTTATGAGCCGTCACTAATTTAAAATTTAAGCTATTGTAACCATCATTACCAATCTTATTTGGCTGTAATTTCTCATTCAAGAAATTATCTTATCAGCTATAAAACTAACTCCTCTCAATCATGATAACACGTCAGTTACTATTATCATGAATAATCATATATTTCATGCTCGCACCAAACATATTGAGATTGAATAATACCACATTTGAGATTATAATTGCTTGAAAACTTTCATCCTTTTTTTCATCTTACAGTTAATTAAAGACCAAACGATAAATATTCTCACTAATAGTCTTCGTACCTTAAGAATTGTCAAGCATCACAAAAAAACTTAGGACTCAACCAAATGTCTTATATGTATAAGGGTGGCGTAACAATCAATATTTCATGCCACAATATAATCACATGAAGCAGCAACAATGATTGACATATACTTATTATTTCTAGATGTGGAATGTAACAAAATCAGTTCATCTACACCAAATAATGTTAAATTTTCTTAGCTAAGCAAGTTGTGTTACTATAAATAGTTTTATTGTAATCAGTGCTTGTATGAATACATATTATAGCTACTCTTATATCCATTTAATATTCTACACTTGCTTTTGTTAGCTATTAACTTCCATGCTGAATTATATTCCACTTCTCATATTTGTCTTTACCCTAACCATGGTCATATATATGATCTCACATTTACTATAATTTTTAAAGTAGGAAATTCTTATTTTGAAAACCTACAATAATATGATTAGTATTTTTAGTAGAATGTATTTTAAAACATGATTACATTGCAGTTTATGCAATATAAGTTTGATATTTCACTAAATAATATACATGAATAGGAACAAATCTCGAATCATTTTGGATGTTATAACAGCCAAACTCAAAATCATGATTACTTAAGTTATATTGTTAATAACTTTATAGATAAATTGAACATCTCAATAATTCAAATCTAAAAAAATAAAAAATATATATATTTGAGTCCAAACAAGTCTAGATCAAACACTTGAAGTATAACTCTAGGCTTCGAAGCATTTATTGGAAGGTTAAACAATTGTTAATTTGACATGCTTGTTGCTGAAATGAAAGCTAAATGAAAGGAATTCAACAAGCTCAAGATCTTTCAATTTTAGGACAATTAAGATACTTAAATATTGAAAGAATAATCAATGATAAAGGTGTCAAATTGAATTTGTAGGTTAAGTTTGGGTTCGACCAAAAATTTCCTCAACTCAAACCGTTTGACTCGAACCCAACCTAAATTTCCCATGTTTAAAACAACTAACCCACACTCGACCCCTGTAACCAATTTAACATGTGTATAATGACTATTTAGGTCAAATTTGAGTTATATTTAGGTCAAATTTGGGTCCATTATAAGTTAACGAGTCAAATTTAGGATGTTTTTAAAATTAAAAAATTTTTGGCTCCTCCCTGTTTAAAGCAGATTAAACAGAAGGTTTCAGAATCAAAGAAGTAATTGATTGTAACAAGGGTTTTGAATCCATGTGGGTTTCTGGGCGCCAGTGAATTGCACTATAAACAACTCCCTGAACTCTTTGAAGAAATTTTTAATCCAAGTAGAGAGTTCATTAAACCATCCGAGATATAAATATCACAAGGTGGTGTAGAATAGTCGACATTTCAATGTTTCATAAATGTTGAGAAGGAAAATGGCCGACTCAAAGGACGCAATATAGTCAGCCAAATTACTCTGACCTTTGTATGGTTTCAAGGAGGGAATCTTGAAGTTTTTTTGGGGTTCAACTTCAGCGATGCGTCAGGGGAATGCATTCTCCAGTCGGTGGTAAACTTTGATTTGTCGTACTTATGATTCTATTTGTGTTGCTCGTGGTCTTCTTCTTAACACGGATCCAAAACTTCCTTGGTTCTTGGATTCTTCCATCTGCTAAACTCCTTAAGCCGTCTTTTAGCCATAAGGTTTGGGTGTTGAAGGATGAGGCTTTGGGAGAAGTTGTGTTGTCCCCTCAAGTATAACTTGAATCAACTTTGCAATCTAAACCACCACACAATCATGTAGTCTTGAGTTTATTGTTGCATGAATTTTTTACTCACTCCATGTTAGAAGTTGCTCCTCTACGCGTTCCTTTTTCGTTACGCGCTCCTCCTCTTGTTGAAGGCATGACTTCATGCTCATCGCATCTTTTAGGATGTTGAATCACGTGTCATACACAAAGAATAGAGCGTTGGTCAAATGAGAGAAATATGAAAAGGGAGGAATAGAGAAAGGCAAGCATAAGTAGAACAAATTTTATGGGAATGGATTCAATAGTCCTTCTTGTGGAAAAGACCATTCTATTTTTAGGTTATAGGAAGGTTCTAGTGAATTAGATGATTGTCGTTTATTTAATTGGAATATTATAATATATGAATCCTTGCATATTTACATATTTGTAACTGACTTTGGTGTCATTTGACCCTGATAACTGTTGATGGTGTCGTTCCATATATGTAACTGCCTTTGGCATTATTTTGCATTCATATCAACTCGATCTGATCGTTTGGCTTTCTCTTAGTTAGCTATAATCATTTAACCGACTTACAAATGCTCTACCAATTTTTTCGAGGGGATCCCTTATAAAGACCTATTGTCTTTAGGAAGAATTATTCTATCAAGCAGAAGGTGCGTCATCATAATTTGATAGACAACCTTCCTTAGGGAGATGAATCTTCATAGAGGGTTGAGCGAGAGTTCCATTGAGCAACCATTGACCTTGTTAATGCTTATGCATCGGTTTAGTTGTCACCAATCTAGGTGTGTGATGTTCTTCCGTTCACACAAATGTTCATTCAGTCAGCTGATGATTCATCCGTCTAAAACATAATTCGATGATTCCATCTTTTGATGCCCTTTTCTCACAATTCATTGGATCTCCTCGAAATTTGTGTAGTCATATTTCTGATATACAATTATAAAAACTAACTATAGTAAGATCAATCTATCTAAAAGAGCAATAAGAAAATATATGAATAATTCTTTTGTCTTGCTGATATTTGACCTAAATAAAAAAAATATAAAACATATTCTTAAAAATTTGATTCTCAAGAGCTTAAATTTAAACATGCTCTTATTGAATTTTTAACTATAATTTTTTTATATTTTTGAAATCGCCAAGATAATTTTATTTGCAAGTTAACAAATATTATCAATTTTAAATGACTGATATTCATCTCAAATATCCCATGAAAATTAAGAATTAATAATTCTTTAACCTATTCCTTGCACTTATTATTCATCTATGGTAGTTATGTATCTATGATCATGAAATTTACATATTTATAATGATGCTCTAGTATAATAATATCTTCTTTTAATATAAGATATAATTGACCTCTAGAGTAAGAAACATTCATATCTATACATCATTTTGTGCAAACTAATTTCACTCTTTAAACTAATTTTGTATCATGTTTCTCTTAACTTCTAAAAAATGATAAGTTATTGTTGATATTAATTGCATTAGATTCAAAATGTCTTGTGGCTTTCCTTATAATTTAAGATGAACAAATTAAATTAATCACACGCATCAAGTAGGAGAATAATTGATAAATAGGAATAACATATTTTGAAGATGTGCTAAATAAATATAATATACCAAATAACAACCTTTATTTTATGAGATCAATAGTTTAATGCTGCATATTACTTGCACCATTAAACTATTGTTCTCATAAAACATGAATATTAAGACTATGATTAAAGGGAACTATAGACTTAAGTATTCAGCATGAATTATACCAACAAATTATACCTTTAAACGTTAAATATTTTGTAATACAAATTTCAACATTTGTAATTTTTAAATTTTGCTTGAGAGTATAGATAATATTTTTCTTTTAATTTAAAACATAAATTTAAATGATTTCCAGAAGCATTTTATAATACAATTAAATTTAATGATATAACTATAATTTTATAATAAATTATTTAAAGTAATTATCAAATATTTAATAAATTTAAAATTAAAAATGTACTGACTAAATATAATTTCAAAATAAAAAAAATTAAAAAAAAATCTCAAGTAGACTGACTATTCAAGTTGACCTTCGAGCTAGCTTCGTCATGCTGTCATCCATGCAAAAGTGTCCCTTCACCCATCATAATTTTTATAAATTATAAGAACGACCCTACATTGGCTTAAAATCAGAAGGTCTTCCAGGCAGAACTAATCAAATNAAAAAAAAAATCTCAAGTAGACTGACTATTCAAGTTGACCTTCGAGCTAGTTTCGTCATGCTGCCATCCATGCAAAAGTGTCCCTTCACCCATCATATTTTTTATAAATTATAAGAACGACCCTACATTGGCTTAAAATCAGAAGGTCTTCCAGGCAGAACTAATCAAATGAACGTGACATGTCAGAGCATGCTGCGAACAATAATTTTACCTAATCTAATTTTTTAATGATGTAGACTAAGATTTGATGACATTGGCCGGGCCTCCATGACGAAGATTAGAGATTAAAAATTGAAGAGCAAGTTGATAATTATGAAGGATTAAGTACAAAATAATCCCACTTCTCTTGATTTGAGTATTAAAAAAAATATTAGGTGAAATAATATAGTCATCTAAGACTTGAGACTAAGCACACATATTGAGACGACTTGAAGGGTCGATTTGGGCTCATTTGTTAAATGAAGGGTTGAAATGCAATAATTTTAGCTCAAATTGAAAATAAGCTGAATACCAATATATTTTTGTTCCATTGTCTTGGGCCCTACCACACAAACACATTTTTTTTTTATATATTTACAACAAAAATTTAATTTTTACAATGCTACATTTTGCAATCATAAATCTATGAATGAAAATATATATATTACATTTAAGAATATAATAATGAATATAGATAGATATATACGTATATATAATCTCTGTGTGTGTGTGTGCGTGCGGCGCGAATGATTTTTCTCATTGGTGCTGCCTCTAGCGTAAGTCTCTAGGGTCGAGGGTTCGAATCAGAAACAAACACACCAGGGTTTTCAACCCTTTGGAGGAATTGATATTTGGTGCCCACTGGANTTTTGTAACTTCTAAGTTGTTCTACCTATACATAATAAGAAATGGCTTTATTGCTTAGTAAAACTTATTTTCAAAAGAAATATTTACATGTATCTGTATATGTATTTACTTTATGTTTCACAATATTTACCAATTGAGCTCAATTGCTTTAAAATTGCCCATTGCATATCATTGTAATTCCTTTGTTGATTCTTGTAAATGAATGATTATTAATGTGACAATAAATATAGTTTTTTTTTCTTAAATAATGCTTTTTATAAAGTTAATTACATCACAGGTTGTATTAAAAATGGACAATGTCATGCTATGATGTTAAAATGGATTATCTAGCATGTGTGGTAGATTTTTTCTCTTGCATAAAAATTTATGATGCCGCAACTAATTGGAAAGACTACGACCGGCTTCCCTCGAAAGTGGCATGAGTTTGAACACACACTAACTCTTTCTGACGTAGTTGTTTTTTATGACTCAAATATTGAAAAAAAGAGGACATCATAGTAAAAATAATGAGAGGGTTTCTAATTATTTAGATATAATAATCTTATGTTGATATTATTTGCTAAGATTTTGAAAAATTGATTGCTTTGGTGATTGACCAACGTGAGTATAATTAAAAAAAATTAAATTTACTCTTTATGTCAATAATTACGCAGTTGATTGTACTAAAAATGAATGGAAAATAAAGAATTGAATTTCAAACTTATTAATCAAGTAGAAGAAAAAGAATTATCGCAAACCAAACATTCCAATCTTGACTGCAAACATCTTAATCTTCCTTGAGTTGCGATGCAATAGCTAATCCTACTTGCTTGTTCTCTGTATCAATCATACCCCAGATGATGTCGAGTCTTGAGATCCTTTAGTTCGATAGATAGGATGCAACAATCTCCGCCTTACTCTTGGTCTCTTGTGTTGGACAAATTATAGATCACAAAACTTGCAATCTCTCGGCCTCTCTCTTGATTTGCATATCATAATTTCCACACCCTCTCGGTTTGAACTTGTTGAGGGTAAATATAGAAAGAGCCAAAGATAAATGAAAGCTACAAAAGAAAAACAAATAGGATTATCTACATACAAGGCAATAAAATAGAAAAATTGCAATTAAAATAATTAAGTCTAATACGTAATCTATAATTAATTAATAATATTGATATTGAATCGAGTGCTGGACAAGCAAAGCTAACAATTTCTCCAAAAAACCTCTTTAACCAAAAAAAAATACCTTCCTGAAGTAGAGTTAACCAGTAATGGAATTCGGCTCCAAACACTTAGTAAGCAAATCTATCAGATTCTCATCTATGTACACTTTGTTAAACATCTACATTGGCTTGAACAAGACAACTATGATGAAGTACAATTTGACATAAATGTGCCCGAGTTTTTTTACGAAATTATCGATTCTTCATCATTTGAATTACACTCCAACCACCACACCAGATTACTATTTTCCACTCTTGGTTCTCAAGTTCGTCACGAAAACATTTTCGTTTGATGCCTTCCCTTATATCCTTGATAGCAGTCATGTATTTTGCCACTGTAATTAAGATTTTTATATTTCAAACAGATTTTGTTTCCACTAAAAATAAACCTATCTAGTTAAGATCTGTATATTTCCAAGTCTCTTGCATAATCAAAATAAGCAGAACATGCAATATGTTATATGCCTTAATTTTTCCTTCTATAAATCTAGCTGACAACAATTGACACTTCTATAAATTTGAAAATTTCACTTAAAACTACTCCAACGTTCTCTCCCAAGTTTATCCATATATTTGCGTATCATCTTTATTACATTAGCTAAATCTAGTCAGGTACATATCATTGAGTACAAGAGACTGGCAATAGCACTATGATACAGAATTGTGTTTATATATATCTTAATCTTTTTTTAGTTGATGGAGAATGATATATTGAAATCTTGAATTATGAACCCAATTAAGACGAGATAGACATGACAATATATCCATCCTAAATTTCCTTATAACTTTCAAACATATTTTCATTAAGGCAAATGCAATAGGCTCTTTCATCTGTTTCTTATTTTAAACTTCCAACAAATGAATTTGGCCTAATCTAAATCTTTCATCTCAAATTTGTTACTTAGAAAAGCTTTTAAATTTGGTATCTCTATATTTTTTCACAAACTAGGAGCATATTATAAACTTTTAAAATAAACATATAGCATTATTTTCTGAGAAGCTAATATAATAAACATGCATATCATAATCACTCCTATTGTATAAATTCTGAACCATAAATAAATTAATGTTATTATATCATTATCACGTAGACTTCTTTGACCTATATAGAGAAGATAAACTTTATTTTTCTTATCAAATTTGGTGTAACCCTCTAGATATCCCATATGAACATTTTTCTCAAATTTTCAATGAAAAAAAGCTAGTTTTACATTTACTTATTCAAGCTCCAAGCTTTAGTTATATCTAGCAACTACAAAAAAAATCATCCTGATTGAAATATTTTTGACAAAATTTAAGAAAATCTCACTTAAGTCTATTCATTTCTAATGAGTGGAATCATTTACCACTAATTGAGCCTTATATCTAATATGGTTAACATCTACAACACCATCTTTTATTTGTATATTTATTTGCAGCCTATGACTCTTTTATTATGTGTTTTGTTAACAAGCTTTAATAAATAATTTTTTTTCTAATGATTTCATTCTTTATCCACTATTCTCAAAAAATTACATATCACTATTCATTTCTTCATTATTTGTTCTCAAATCATTATGTGACATTTACTCAGCAAAACTAATATATATATATATATATATATATATATATATATATATATATATATATATATATNTATTTATGTTTTTTTTATATTTCTTCTAGTTTGATTCTCTCTAGATTATATTCAAATCTATTTGATATTGCTGAGTAACAACTTTTTTATGATAATCCAAACTATTATTTTTTTGCTAGAATGAACTTCACATGCAATTGATTTAATGCCACTACTTTGCTAAAATACTAAATCTTTAGTATTAATTGTGGTTCCCTATTTTTTTCTAGTAGTTTGATCAATAAACATTCATGCCTTGCTCATTGAAGATAACAAATCCATTGACAATAAGTTTGGTTGCATTTGTCAACTAGCATTTATAAACTTTATCTTCAATTTGATACACTAATAATAGAAAATTTTGAGATCTTTCCTTTAACTTTCTTTTATACATATGAATATATACTAGGCATTCTAAAAGTCATATATTGATTACAGATTTCATATTTCCTATCCAAATTTCCTTGAGAACATTTTGAGTTAAAGAGCTTTAGATAGACTTTTATTCACCGAATAGGGTGTAGTGTTAACTACCTCACCTTGGAAGCATTCATCCCTTTTCACAAGTGATAACATACTTCTAACTTTCTCAAGTTGTGTTCTATTCATCTTCATAATAATATCATTCTTTTATATAGTTAATCTAACTATTTTATGTCAAAAAATTTTATTGTACTTTCAATGCTTAATAAAAATTTCACTATTAAGATATCCTAGATCATTATTTATTTTTAACTTCTTGATTTCCTTTTTAGTATGATTTTAAATGAGAACTTTTTATTGCCTAAATGTCATAAAAGCTTCATGCATGTTTTAAAATATAAATTGAAAGTCGTACTGAAGAATCATTAATGGAAATTATAAAATTTCCACATTCACATAAAGTTGAAAGATCCCAAAATATCGAAATGTATGTAATCAATAGCATTGTGTCAACATTTATCTATGTCTGCTTCGCAAAGATATAATACTAAAAAACATAATTTTATCAACGTTATCTTTTTTAAGGACTCCTTATTCGTGCAAAACTTTCAAATCCTTTTGACTAATATGATAGTTAAAAATGTTGAAGTTTTTGGAGCAATTGTTCCCTCTAATTCTTGAGAAAGTTAGATGGGGCAACTGTTCCCCTTGACCCTATCTATGTCCGCCACTGAAGCAACCTTTAGCATCAAACCAAGACCCACCTCTAATTCTTTTTCAATTTTGGTTTCATTTTTTAAAAAATTTTAAAGTTATTAGAACCTCCTTCAAAGACAAACACTCATTTGCATACTTAATAACTTAACACAATATGCCTATGATTCTGGTATTAATTTAAGATAATATTGTTTGGTTCTTCATAATCAACCTTAATTCATTCTAATTTATGATGAGATTATTAAAATTATTCATATTATCGTCAAGTCCTTTAGTTTAAGACATCCTAAACACAAAGAATTTATCCATATAATATGTTATATTATTGAAGTACTTTGTCATATGCCTTCATTATAATTTTTATTCTTTATAAATCTCACGAAGTACCTTGTCACTCTGATACACTACTAGCATATCATGCATTAACTCCATAATCTCTATTTTCTCATTTCCATGTAAGGAATTAGGCAAAACTCTCTCTCTCTCTCTCTCTCGCTTAAGCTTTGTAATTTTTCATTTAGATCAAAACAACTTTCATAAGCTTCATCCAAATGTAGATATTAGTATTTCTAACAGACCTCTTAATCTTAATCCTGAAAACACCAATTCTAATAAGTAGTCTCAAACCAAGCTCTAAGACTAATTTTTTTATAACATTTTGCATTGATTTAAGATCAATCAAAATGACTTTAAAACAAAGGTCATCCTCAAACAATATTTAGTAAAAATACAAAAAAAAGGTTAATGAAAAAGATCATTTATCTTGTAAAAGAAGAAGAAAAATGAACTCAAACCAAACTTTGTAATCTTGACTTCAAAACTCTTATTTTTTGTTGATTTCCATTGCACGAGCTTGTGAGGTCAAAAACATCTCCACCTTCCTCTCAGCCTCTTGTGTTGGATGAAGGCTAGGTCACGAAACTTGCTATCTATCAGTCTCCCTCTCAATCTATAGTCAGACCTTCAAAGGGAAAATAAAGGAAAAGCAAAAGCTACCAAGTGCAAAAAATAAAATTATCTACACATAAGGCAATGCAATAAGAAAGTAATAATCAAACTAGCTAAGTCTAATGCTTAATTCATAATTAGTTAACATTGTAATCAAGTGTTTGTTAAATTTCATTAGGCAAATTTATTTGGATTACTTAAATATAGTACTTTTTTAAACATTGTCCATCAAATTAGAGGATTGTAAGATTTTGAGATATTGAATTATTTATTTAATTCTTCTAGAGGAGAGAGAAAATTCTAAAGCTTCTTTCTAGATTCTCTTTCTCTCCCCTCATTTCTCTTGTTACCTAATACTCAAGTTCTTTAAGACACTAACATTATCCATAAAATTCATCTTAATTTAACATAAACAAAATCAAATGCGCCGAACTTAATTCTAAAACTACTACATTCAACAAATTGTATTTTCCCACACACATTTCCCATTGCCCTTCCCATTACCACTCCATGCTACCGTACTCAAAATGAGAAACTATATGCTCACATAATTCACCTATTACAAGCTATCATAACTCGCATCATCTCAAACCACACGAAGCCATCAATACAAAAATAAATTAAAACAAATAAATAAATAAATAAGATAGAGAAGAATCCCACTCAAACAAGCTCCATGCATTCATTAGCAAACGCGTACATCATGGAGTTGTTGANTTCACATAATTCACCTATTACAAGCTATCATAACTCGCATCATCTCAAACCACACGCAGCCATCAATACAAAAATAAATTAAAACAAATAAATAAATAAATAAGAGAGAGAGAGAAGAATCCCACTCAAACAAGCTCCATGCATTCATTAGCAAACGCGTACATCATGGAGTTGTTGATGTCCTCCATATTTCTATTTGCCTTTCTCCCAAAAGCTTCCTCTTTCCTTGCAGGAGCAGTTGAAATTGTATCTCTCAATGCCCAGAGGAAGAAGAAGAAGAAGAAAAAGAAGCACCATGAGAAGAAAATTAATTAGCCACGCCTTCTGCGTAAACATCCCTAATCTCCCTTCCTTCCCTTCCTCCATGCTCAAAACAGCCGGACGTCAACTCCGCCGCCTCTGCCCCCGCATCCGCTGGCCGCGCCACAGCCTTCAAAATCACAAAATCAACATCCCCTGTTTCGCATCCCGTTCCAAATCCAACACCAACACCAATACCAAATCCATCAGCAAACAGTCCCTCATCAATCCCCAAATCTCCACCTCCCCCGACCTCCCCTCCCCACTCCGCATAGCCACCTTAAACGCCTCCATGTTCTCCATGGCCCCCGCAGCTTCTAACTCCCCCGAGCACACTCTGCAACACAAATCCACAAACCATCAGCCGAGAAGCATCCTGAAGCAACTGCCCAGTTTAACCAAACCCAAGCTGAGAGTTTCCATAAATCTTCCTGACAACGAGATTGAGAGGATGGGTAAAGGTTCGAGCTTTAGAGCAAGGAGGGAAGGGGAAGGAAGCAGGAGAAGCGTGTTAGATGTGTTGAGAGAGGTGGATGCGGATATAATTGGGTTGCAGAATGTGAAGGCCGAGGAGGAGAAAGGGATGAGACCTCTTACAGATTTGGCAGCCGGGTTGGGGATGAAGTTTGTATTTGCTGAGNGGATGTGTTGAGAGAGGTGGATGCGGATATAATTGGGTTGCAGAATGTGAAGGCTGAGGAGGAGAAAGGGATGAGACCTCTTACAGATTTGGCAGCCGGGTTGGGGATGAAGTTTGTATTTGCTGAGAGCTGGGCGCCGGAGTATGGTAATGCTGTGCTTTCTAGGTTTCCGATTAAGCAGTGGAAGGTTCAGAAGGTTTTTGATGATTCTGATTTCAGGTGATGATTCTGATTCGAAATATTTTTATTATGTGGTTTTCTTTTTATATAAGATGATAAAACTTCTGATGGATATAATTTCTTTTTTTCATTGTTTTTTATACTTTTCATCAATGTTATATTTTTTATAACTTTTAGCCAAGTTGCATTTAATTTATTTTACTCTCATCATAATTTTAAACATGAATTATAAATGTGCACTTATTCGTGACATTGTGGTCGAGAGTCTAATCTCCCAACATAATATCAATAGTTGCTCGTATTATCCTTAGAGCTCACCTTTTCTAAAAAAAAACTAATAATAAATAGGAGAAGCATATTTATCCATTTAATATTTTTAATTTTTATGTTCAACTATTGTTTAATTTCTTAATTGTCGGTTCTCGGGTTGCTACAAGATAATCTCTTCACCATTTAGAGTCTGTTTGGGGCAGCTGCAGCTTATCCGACTTATCCAAATAAGCTGTTTATCCTGATAATCTATTGATTAACAGCTGATCCGGATGAGCTTTCTGTCTGTTTGATTTGTGAGTTTGGAAAATAGCTGATTCGAGATAAATGATCATTCTGCCCTTATTTTGGATAAAATGTTTGGCTGTCTGGTTTGTGTCTTTTGTAAACAGCTGATTTGCATATTTTTTTAGGTAAATGAACAATCTAACACACAAAAGTTGTATTACAATTATTACATTAAGTCCTTCAATTTCTGCACATCATCAATTTTCTATTAAAAAAAAAACAATAAGTTTTGAGCTCATTTGGAAAGGGAACAATTCTCCTCAAGTATGTATGAAAAACTTAAATCTAAAACCAACAACTAAATTCAAAACATTAAGCTTTTTGATGAGAATCGTTATAAAACTGACTCGCCTAGGTTTTAGCCACCATAAATGTTTGCCTTTCACCATATTATGAATATAAAGAAGAACAAGATACGATCAAACATTCATAAGATATTTTCTCCTTTCATTTTAAAAATTTCTTGCTAACAATGGAATTGAAAATACCAAGAATTTCTATCATCCAAGCCGCATGAACCATCAACAGCTTGAAAATAGATAAATTGATAAAGAGGCAATTACATACACACCAACTGCAATTCCTATACATGTACCATCAACATACTAAAAATATTTAAGTAAAAAGCTTTGTAATCCATTCCCCGAGCATAAAAAGAATGCAAGGCAAAGTAAATTAATGTTGAACCAATATTAGTTCAGGAAGACTTCTCTTTCAAAGGTTCTCGGCTTGATTTTGCAATTTTAATAAAAGACAAACGAAATTTATTATTCAGTTCAACGGAACCTTTACTAGCTAAGACTTTCCTTCGAATATAGATGCATCAGAAAGATGAAGCAGCTAAATTTGTTTTTCATCAAGGTTATCATCGCAAAACTCACAAGATCTGCGATTTGCGGATTCGGACCATAATGCCAGAGAGGAGAAAATGACAAAGGAGAAGAAGAAGATGTTGAAGATTACCTGTCGTGAGAGATTGCCGAAGAAGAGATAGGAGCGGCAGAGGATGCAAATTAGGGGGAAGAACTGCGATTTGTGATTCGACGGAAAAGAAAAACAAAAAAACCGTTTCGAAGAGGGCCAAAGAAGAGGGAAGAGCGACAGAGGATGCAAACGATGGGTAACGACTGCACGGGATGTGAACGAGGGCACGAGAGCGAAAGAGAGGGCACAGGAGTAATGTCGCGGACAAAACGCGGCCCGCAGGGATGATCCCGTGCAGTTATTGAAAAGCGCAAAACAAACATCTCAAGTAAGTTTTCAAAATACAAACGTAGCCAATAAGCTGCCCCTAACACAACCTTAGTTTATCAAATAAATAATTAAAATATAGTATAGATTAATTGAATTTTGCTGATGTCATAACAATGGTCTTGCTAGGGACGTGTGAATGATACGGAATTCAACTCGGTGGCAGTTCGATCTCTCTTGCCTAAGTTGACTTAATTTTAAAAAATTCATCACAAAAATAAATTTTTTAGGACAATATGATCCTCGTAGAAAAAATATTTTTGGTGAAAGACGAATTAAGTACCATTTTATAATTAAAATTTTTAAATATTTGAACTTTGATCTAGCAAATTTATAATATTTTTAAAAGTTGTGCTATTTAAGCTCATAAAACACAAGATGTATCGTTAAACTTTTAGAGATATTAATTTGAGTATTGATGCGTGCTGGAAAATTCGCAGCGGTAGAGTAATGGATTATCGTCTTAGCATTGCATGAAGATTCAACACACACTCAGATGAAAGGAAATCAACGTATGATGACACTAAAATTTTTTACTTAGAAAACCCGTAAAGGGAAAAAAACTACGGGACCTGGTCCAATTATAAAAATCTATTATACGTTGAAGATTACAGATGTCCCTTGTCCCACAGACAGGAAATAATTACTAAATTTTCTAAGGTACAATGTCGGCTAACGATGTCTAGTTGACGGTGATCGACGGAGGTCTACGGTAATCGACTGTATTCAACGATAATCGCTGACGGTCGGTGGCAGTCGACGGTGGTAAGCGATGGTAGACGACAATCGGTGGTCGACGACACTGAGCGATGGTCGATGGAGGTCGACGGTGGTTGACGGCGGACGACAGTCGGTCAAGGACGCTCGGTTGTGGTCGATGACGGTCGTTGGTGGTTGACAGTGGTCGGCGGTGGACGTTGACGGTCGGGTGGTCGACGACGATTGACGATGACATAGATGATGTTTGATTTGAACTCCTTCTCAAAGCCTTAAGTTTTCTCTCAAGCCTCCCCCTCTTATGTGAAGAGCGGGGCTCTATTTATATTATTATGAGTGCAATTAATTCAAGAATATAAACCATTTTGATCGGACGGTTTGAAGAGCTTTCCTCGATCATATGCCGTTTGATAGACATTTACGTGCCTTAATGATGTCGGAATTTAGCAATCTTGGGCTTGTTGTATTCGTTTTGTCGAGACGCTCAATTCGACTATAAACTCACTAGATTTGATATTCGTTTGACCTTTCAAATGCCTCCGAAAATCTTCCAAATATGATTTAATCACTTGGCATGGGTTTGATTTGACTCGGATTTGACTAAATTTTATATCATTGAGTCTGTTTCATCGTGCCGGTCAATTTGAGTGTAAGTTTTCTGAAATCGGAGCTTTGGATGACTTTTTATCAAGATTTGAATATTTATTGTTCAAGATATTTACTCAAGATCATTGCCATGCCTCGAGATTCGTGCAGGATGATGAAAATTTGTTAATGGCGTATCATGCATCAAATAATCTTTTAGTTTTACGAATTTCAAATATCTCTATAAAATTAGTCCAATGAGTTCAAAATCACTTAGTTATGATATCATTAACAAATTCAAAAACTCAAAAATAACTTACTATCTTGGGTATCACTCTATGTATATTATCTGTTGGAATGTTTTGATTTGAGTGGTATTTACGGTAAATGTCACTCTCAAACTTTTTAAATAGACCCGCACTCTTTAGAGGAGATGGTGGTTTGCGAGACAAAATAGTGGAGAGGCTTAAACGGTTTAAAGGAATTTATAGCTCCACCCAAAAATGGTTGTCATAACATTGATGATAGATTATCTTTGTTAGATGGATACTACTCGATCACTTCTGTAACATGTTCTTTAACATCAACTTGTAGTCACCCTAAATCGATTGTTGGAATATGCCTAGTTACCTCTGATTTCCCTTGTCGTGGAGCAAGCACAAGGTTTCCTTAAAGTGGCACAAGTGTTCTATGCTCTCTGTATGTGTCAAGCATGGGAGGCAGCAGAAAAGACGTACCCATACCACTAAGGTGACATACTTGCGCCATAATGGCATGGCCATATCATAAGTGATGTAAATACACCAATGCCTTATAAGTGGCGCCTTGGTGCCACTAATGTGATGCCTGTGTGGCTTCCATTGTTTTGTCTAGAGATGAAGTGTCGATGTCCCATTTGGAAAGGAATTGGGGTGCCCCCTTATGTTTGCTCCATTGCATAATTAATACATCATTAAGCACTCATTAATTCATGTAACCTACAATTACACATAAAAACATAAGGAAAAGCATAAACATGATACAAATTGTGTGAAAAATGCAGTAAAATATGTTGCATATTTTACACACTTCAGCTACTTTCCATTGATTGTAGCTTAACCATCACATTTTGATTGCCGCAAGCATCAATTAACACTCACATGATTGTCATCATTGGATCGCCATCGTTCTATCATTGATATCTGATCACCTCCGCTTGACTGCTACCATCAAACTGCTAACACCTTCTATCCATAGTAGAACTACCACCACCCAATTAAAATGGTCAGATCAAACTTATCCCATTACTTTTGCTTGAAGGTTGGCACCCAACCATGATAACTAAACCTGTTTCATTTTTCAACCATCCCTACCCGAGCATTAACATAAAAAAAATTGATTATCTCTCAATAGATTATTACAATTGTTTAACCATCATTATCATCTAGCCATCATTTTATGACTACCGTTGTCATACCTTCATCAATGGTTCATCACCACTTGACATTGTAATTAGACTATCACCGCTTGTCTGTTGCTAGCAGACTTTCCTAATTAGATAGTCACTTGAAAAGTACCACAAGAGAGATGTCACCCAATGGTCATTTTGAGATTGTCATTATCATTATCGCTTGCACAACCGTCATCAAACTGTCATAATTTGGTCATCTCATTTGGCCCCTACAATTAGCTTATTCACAAGATTTTCACCATTGTTATTTTGTAGCCATTGTTAGCACATCCCAATCATCATCATCTTGGTAATGCTACATGTGCATCATCATTCCATCATTGCAATTAAATTATGAACACAGAATCAGTGTCATTGAACCTTCATTACCCCATAGTTGCCCTATTTTAACTATTAGAACATCTGCTCCCGATCATGCCTATTTGATTACCATCACTTTTCTTTAGCTCAACCATTGCTTGACAATTGTCGTTGTACCATTAATGTTTGATTTTATTAGTAAGTTTTTCTCACTTGATCATTTTCATTCAAATATGGTCTTCCAGCCACTATCTTTTATGTTGATCACTATCATCACTCATTATGATCATCAAAACACGATCATCTGATTATGTCCAGCAAACCACTATTTTCTGACTACAATCTTTTGATTGTCATTGCATAATTATTACCATCATCCTTGAATGTCTTCTCCCAACTATTGTTAGCCATTTACAATATTAAGGCCATAATTATTCTACTAAAATATCTTAATGCTTATCAATAGATTACACATATGTTTTCTTTTAAAATTCCTTAGTACTCTGCCACGTGTTTTCAGACCGATATTATTGATGCATAACATTACACAAAAGATCGATGCATGTAGTTAAACCATCTGCCATAAATATGATGTACATGCTCAAATTTCACGTTTATACCAGTTTACATTGTCATCTACTATAGCCAACAACAAGGATGTCCATCATCACCAATAAGATCAACTTGACTTTGACATCAACTTTGAATGTCGATCTCAAAACTAATAATTATACCGCATTTCTTTTTTTTTTTTATATTCTCTTCTAAAAAGATGATTCAACAAAAATGCAGATAATCTCCTGAAGAAATTCTGTTATCTTAAGACTTTTACAACTTCCATCATAAAATTTATTCTAATTAACTATTATTCATTATATTGTATAAATGATTTTCCTACTCACTAGAATTGTCATAATATATAATCTATGACATACACAAATAAAATCATTTCAATTAGACTAAGACATAGTTTTCCTTTCTTCATGTTTTCCATGGAAAAACTTTTGTGTATCATAACAATTATATATTTTTTCACTATATACCCTAGTTCTTTGCACACAATTAAAATATTTTTCTCTCACCATTTCCATGAATATTCCAACACACAACAATTATATTCAATAACATCAGCATACCCTTCAAAATTTCAAACCAGTTGATATCCATAAACCAGCCAAAAAAAGAAAAAAATATATATCAGCATCACTATAGATTGTTCTATTTAACACTAATCCCTTAAATAAAATGAACATGAAGCCATACACAATATATTTATAAATAAAAATTAATATCTGAATAAAAATGGCACCTATTAATTATTATTATCAAGATTCTTAATTTAAAACCAAACAGAAATGTGGTGAAGGCCACCATTGAAGTACCAAGAGTAGGAGAAGTAAACTTCCACTGCACCCACCTTGACCATCTTGATGAGAACTGGAGAATGAAGCAGATAAACTCGATACTTGACCACAACGAAGGGCCTCATATCTTGGTTGGAGGACTGAATGCTCTTGATGAAACCGATTACTCTGAAGATAGATGGGCTGATATACTTAAGGTAATTAATTACTTAACAAAAATTTTCAGTATAAACCATAGCTCTATTTGAAATGCATGCAGTATATAATCATAAGTGTTTCTGTTTTCTGCAGTACCATAAAGAGATTGGTAAACCAGAACCAAAGGTTGAAGTGATGAAGTTTCTAAAATCAAAGCATTATGTGGACGCCAAGCATTTTGCTGGAGAATGTGAAGCAGTTGTTGTATTGGCTAAAGGACAGGGTTAGCAATGTTAAAAATAAGTACATATGTAAATATTTATTTGTTTATATTTTTTATATATCTTCACAAATTTTGCAGATGTGCAAGGGACATGCAAGTATGGTACAAGAGTGGATTACATATTGGCATCGCCGAACTCGATGTATAAATTTGTGCCTGGTTCTTATGAAGTTCTTTCATCGAAGGGCACGTCAGATCATCACATTGTGAAGGTTGATGTAGTGATTGATAAAAGCGTTAGTGTGAAGGAGGAGAAGAGTAGACAAAGGAAGCAAAGAGATTTAAAGATAGAAACGGATAAATCTAAAGGTTTTTGGAAAAGTAAATTATGATTTGTAATGGATTCATATAAAAGGTTTTGTACATTGCTCTGATATCACTAATAATGTCTATATTGACCTCCACATTTGCACCTTTTGGCAATGTGATCAAATGCGTCAGAGACAACGGACAACAATCGTCGCACCAAATGAAATTAACTAAACATTGCTCAACCTGTGAAACAATTAGCACATGCATGTCAGGAGCTCTCAAAATAACATAAGGGGATAACTCGATCAACATGAAGGCTATCGTGCTCAATGTCACACAAAAACAGAGTTGAATCTCTTTAAAAATCCCTTAGTACAAAATGGAGCATGTCACCATATTTGAGATGTTTAAAGTGCACTTGGAAGGCTTTTCATTGAAGACGATAAACAATGAATGTGACGACTCCCAAATTGATGCCAATTCACTACAAACACTATCATGATAGCCCAAAGGATGCTCATTTAGTAAAAGGACTACGTCGTTCCTTATAGAATGTAAAAAACTACCAAAAGAGACTTCTAATAGTCAATTCATGTGATCCTAGTAAAAATAATTAGCTTCAAAAGCTATACACAAATCAGAGCTAAAGTATCTTCTTCAGTGTAAAACTCAATTAAATGTCAACCATCTGTAAAATGGGTTGTGTGCTCTTTCAATGTGGGATTAAGACTCTTACATTGATTTGTAAAATGTCTGATGCGTGTTAGGAAATTAGTGGCGGTAAAGTAGCAAATTATCGTCTTAGTCTTGTATAAGACTACAATACACATTCAGATAATAAAAGAGAAGTAAGCAGGAGAAAACACCTCTTTTTTATATGAAATGCTCTGAAAAGCGAAAAAACCTTGAGGCCTAACCCAATTCAAATAATCTACTATGAATGATGAGTACACATGTTCAATCTTCTCTTGTATCAAGAAAGATGAAGTTACAAAAATAATTATTATAAATGTACAACAATATTTTATCGACAATAATCATAATTAGAATGTAATGAATGTATTTCTCAATGATAGACGGGTGCAAGGGTCATAGTTGATTGCTATGGAGGCAGTAGCCTGTTGTAAATGTTGCAGACGGTAGCCATAGCGTCATCTTAATGTATAGGCAGTAGTTGAAAGCTATGGTAGTAGTTGGTCATGTGGATTGTTGATAGTTCCTTTAGGATTGTTGTTTGGCCATAGAGGTTGTAGTAGTAGGCTACAGAAGCTGCGAGCCACATTGGTCGCAGTTGGTCACATGGTCTCTAGTGGTGAGGTGCGATGATGTCTATAGGCCACAGAGATAGAGTCGGGTGGGTGGCGGTTGATGATGAAGTGACGGCGGCAGTTGATGTCTGTAAGGGGTGGGCCCTAATTGGTTCTACAGATTCAACATTATAATGTCTGTAGGCAAAAGTGACGGCGGCAGCGGCGACAACGACGAAGACAACAACCGTAATTTGACAATTAAAAGATGATAATATGTAAAAGCCTCATAAGAGTTTGTAAAAGCCTCATAAGAGATTTATGTATGTAAGAGCCTCATAAGAGTTTTATTTGTGCCTAAAAAAAAACAAAATAAAAAAATTCTGAGTGTTTTTGGCTTACAGTAGAGCATTGGCATGTCAAATAGCAGGTATTGAATTTCCTTAATTCCTAGAAACAAAGATAAAATTTGACCATGAAAAAGTGATAATGAAACAAAATTGTGTCTTGGTTTACAGTAAAGCATTAGCATGTCAAATAGCTGGATTTGAATTTCTCTAACTTGAAGAAACACAGGCGGAACCGAGTGTAGTCTACGGGGGGCAAATGCTCCCAAATCCAAGGTGCAATCAGATGTTCTTCCACTTCTTGAAACGATACGAAGGAAAATTACTTTTGAGTCTTCATTATTACGTTCAATAATGAGAAATTGAAGTGTAAAAAGAATTAAGTCATGAAACCTGCACTAATTCATGGTTTGAGATACTGTAGGTTCAAGCACACAGCAAAATAACATTTTCTAAAGCCTTTAAAAGATTAAAAGAATATGAAGATTTAATAGCTCTTAAAAATGACAATAATGGTTGTTAGAAACGGTGGAGCCCGGTCCACTATGCTTGGGCGGTTACTTTGCTTTGGAGAGTCACACCTCACAAATAGCCACTCCCTCCTTCCTCTTTTGTGAAGCGAAGCATTTCTTCGCTCCATCATGTTCGTGATAAAAAAGACTTTGAATGGCTCTCCCAGAAATAGTAGTAGTCACGCTTTGATTTCTTCTTCGGTTTCCTCGAGATAGAGGAAGGTTTCCTCGAGGCAAAGGAAGAGAAGTGCAAGAAGCAGCAGTTCCTTGCGGTAGAAGAAAGAAGAAAGAATAAGAAGAAGAAGATTGTTCTCCCTAGGCTTCTTCTTGGTGGCTTGTGGCAGAAGAGAAATTAGGTTTATTTCTCTTATAAGTTTGTCTTCTTCGGTGTATCTCGGTGTAGAGTTTCTTCAGTGTATCTCGGTGTAGAGAAGTGTATCTCGGTGTAGAGAGAGAATAACACAGACAAAAGAAGAGAGAGCAACGAAGAGTGAGAGATTCCTCTTGTAAGTCGAGGTGATCGACTGATGTAAATTCCTCTAGAAGTAAAATCCTCTACAACTCCATGGACGTAGGCAATTTGCCGAACGACGTATATATATGTCACATCAACTGGTATATCGAGATCTCGCAACAACAACAACTGGTATCAGAGTGTTACTTTAGATCTGAGGAAGAATGATGACTATAGATGAAGTGAGGGTTTCAGGGATCAAGAAATTTGATAGCACAAATTTTGGTTATTGGAGAATACATATAGAGAATTATCTTTATGGGAAGAAACTTCATCTTTAGTAATTGGGGAAAAGACCTGAAAGGATGGATGGTGCTAAATGGAATTTGTTGGATCGACAAGTTCTGGGGTTATTCGATTGACCCTACCGAGGTTTGTTGCACACATCATCATCATGGAAATGACGACTGCAGATCTCATGGCAACCTTATTAGGTATGTATGAAAAGTCATCGGTGAAAAATAAGGTGCACTTAATGAAGAAGTTATTCAATTTGAAGATGGCGAAATGTGTTTCTGTTGCTCAACACCTGAATATTTTCAATACTATCACAAATCAATTGTTGTTTGTTGAAATTGATTTTGATAATGAGATATGTGCACTGATCTTGTTGGATTCATTGTCACATAATTGGGAAGTCATGAGGATAGTAGTTAGCAGTTATGCAGGTAAATCTAAACTGAAATACGATGATATTCGTGATTTGATTTTGGATGAGGAAATTTGTAGGAAAGATTCTGGCGATGTCTTAGGTTCGAGTTCGACACTGAATGTTGATTTCAGAGGAAGATAGCATGACAAGAACTCAAGTATATGGAGATCAAAATCAAAGTTTAGTAAGCAGACAATCTGTTGGAATTGTAGCATGACAATGATAACGCAAATGTGGTATATGAAAAATCACATGATGCACTATTATTGGCAGTTCATAGTTATGTTGAAGACTTGATGTTGGATTCATAGGCTTTGAATGTGATAGGAAATCTACAAGTGGCCATAGTGCAGGGCAGTGATGTAAGTGAAGAGGAAAGTCGGTCCGGGGCACCCATTCCTATTTTTCTACAGATAGATGTTGAAGAACCACATAACTATAAAGAAATCTTACAAGATGAAAGTTCGATCAAGTGGGAGTTGGCAGAACTTCCACCAGGGAAGAAGGCATTGCACAACAAGTGGGTGCACCAGGTGAAGACTGAGTGTGATCTGAGTAAGAGGTACAAGGCTAGACTTGTTGAAAAAACTTTCAGCTGAGGCAAGATGTTGCTCATGCAATGGGAGTTGTAAGAAGAGACAAGAGTGACCCAGGAAATAGCTTGGAGGCGCAAAGCTATGTGGAACATGCTGATATGTTGACTGAGTGTGTTACTCTTGAGAAACTGAAGTTGACACAGGTTCAGTTGGTCTTCTGGAGTGAAGATAAAGGCTTCGAGTTGCAAATGTGGATGATTCAAGAAGGAGGATATATGTTGAAGAAAAAAGAGACACCGCTAGTGGAGGATATCAATTTGAGGAAGGAGATGTTGCAGTCTATGTATCGGTCCCCAAGTGGGAGAGTTGTTAGAAACGGTGGAGCCCGGTCCACTATGCTTGGGCGGTTACTTTGCTTTGGAGAGTCACACCTCTTCACAAATAACCACTTCCGCCTTCCTCTTTTGTGAAGTGAAACATCTCTTCGCTCCCTTCTATTCGTGATAAAAGACTTCAAATGACTCTCCCAGAAATAGTAGTAGTCACGCTTTAAGTTCTTCTTTGGTTTCCTTGGGATAGAGGAAGGTTTCCTCGGATTAGAGGAAGAGAAGTGCAAGGAGGAGCAGTTCCTTGCGGCAGAAGAAAGAAGAAAGAAGAAGAAGAAGATTGTTCTCCCTAGGCTTCTTCTTGGTGGCTTGTGGCAGAAGATAAATTGAGTTTATTTCTCTTGTAAGTTTGTCTTCTTGGTGTATCTCGGTGTAGGGTTTCTTAGGTGTATCTTGGTGTATCTCGGTGTAGAGTTTCTTAGGTGTATCTTGGTATAGAGAGAGAATAACAGAGAGAAAATAAGAGAGAACAACGAAGAGTGAGAGAATCCTCTGGTAAGTCGAGTTGATCGACTGGTGTAAATTTCTCTAGAAGTAAAATATTCTGCAACTCCGTGGACATAGAAAATTTTTTAAGCCACGTAAGTCTATGTGTTCCGCCGTGGTGTTGTTCTTTTCTGGTGTGATTTTTCTCGTTCTATTTTTCGCTTCGTTAATCGTTCTCCTATTATATATATATATATATATATATATATATATATATATATATATATATATATATATATATATATATATATATATATATATATATATATATATATATATATATATATACACACACACACACACACACACACACACACACACACACACAC
>JXCR01127495.1:235354-276380 GCA_002079205.1 Phalaenopsis hybrid cultivar
TATATATATATATATATATATATATATATATATATATATATATATATATATATATATATATATATATATATATATATATATATATATACCACATCAACCGGTATATCTAGATCTCTCAACAACAACAATGGTTGCATATATAGTTGTGTTTACATCAATTGGTTTAAGGTTAGAACATAGAAGAAGAATGAAGGTTGGGCGAGGGGAAATGATGAGAAGGAACTCGCTTGCTGCACTTCCTCCATTGAAGAACAATTTGTGGAGCTACTTATCGAACTAACTCAATGCAACATAATTTGTATGTTTAAAATGTAATTATAGATTTGAAAAATGTTATTTTTATAAATGAGTGCTTCTTAGAAATATTTAACACATCAATAACTAAGATGGTATTTCACGACAGACATTATGTTGGGAATAGTATTTAAAAAAATTCTAGAATTTGAGTATATTCCGAATTATTAATAATTTTTACAACTGAAAAGTATCAATGATAAACAATAAAGCTAATGGCAGTTGGTGCACCTGCCACATGGGTTCGAAGCTCACACAACTGATCGTGTCAATGTGGTAAACAAGCTCGTATTTTGATTTATAAAAAGTGGGTATTTAAAACCATAAATGATGTGGGGATAAGTATTATGGAAGAAGAGTCGATGAATGTGAAGCTAAAGGAGCGGATAGAATAGAAATAATTAGGGNCATGGGTTCAAAGCTCACACAACTGATCGTGTCAATGTGGTATACAAGCTCGTATTGTGATTTATAAAAAGTGGGTATTTAAAACCATAAATGATGTTGGGATAAGTATTATGGAAGAAGAGTCGATGAATGTGAAGCTAAAGGAGCGGATAGAATAGAAATAATTAGGGAAAGGGAATAAGTGTGTTAGGCGTGTGATTTATATATAAATATATATATAAGAAGATTTATATACTGCAATGGTGTCAAAAATTTGATCCCGACTTTTATATGTTAATGCGATGTATGCAATTATAATCCTAATTTTCCCTTATAATTTTTACTTTGCAACGGCGTCAAAAACTTGATCACCAACAACATCTAGGTAAAAACTTGACTTCGAAGCAAATAAAAATACAATTATTATATTTAAATATGAGATACTACACAAATATATGTATCGTTATCAAATAATATAGGATTTTTTGATTAAGCCCTGAATATCGAATCCACAGGAACAACAATAATATGCAACTAAAAATGAGAAGAAATTAGATAATAATTTCTACTTAAAAAAATATTCTTACTCAAACTTTAGATGCTATAATAGGAATAAAAGTACAATTCTTTTTATAATTTTTTATAATTGACAATAAATTAAACAGCTAACTAAACTTATATAGCTACTTGTAAGATGAAGACAATATAAACAAAAAAAAATTTTTTCCTTATCACGAATCAGTAATAAGTATAGGAATTATGTTGTGGAAGTATTTAAATTGTGTTGTGTCAAATATGAACAATAATATTTTTTACTCTTATTAGAGATGCTATAAAAAACATTGACTAATTTAAAGTTTGAATAGTCTTAAAGACAGGTTGGTTAAGGAAGATACTATCTCTCACTCTAGAGTTTCTTCTTCTCCCTCTACCTAAGGGCTAACATCTTGTATCAAAATCTAAAACTATATATTAAATTGTGTGCTCTAGTCTGTCACTCTAAAGTCATCTAATTTTACACGTTTCAAAATTTATTTTCTTATTTATTTGCACTCAATCATATGAATTACATTCTCATTCATACAATTTCATGTGATTCTGATCATTTGTTGACTGGGACAATACCATCTCGGATCTTACATGTTCTCAATACATGTATTAAAATATTAATTAATCAAATCAAAAAGTAAATGATGTACAAGGTTTAAAATCATCACGACTTCTTTCAACATTAAAGACTAATACTTCACACAACTTCCAACCAATACTTAAACACTGATCATTTAAGAGAAAGGATAAAGAAAACAACTAAGGATTCATAGAAAAAACACAACCACAATGAAGTTTGAAAGTAGAAATCATGCAACAAACAAGAAGTCTAAATTAAAATCAAAGATAAAAACTTATTTCAAATCATCTCCACCAAAGTCTTGAAGTTTCTTTGAATCTCTTATTTCACTTGCAATACAAACTACAACTTAAAATAAAAAGAAAAGTGGGGGCGGCGGCATGTGAAATGGAATTGGCGATCTAAGGATGATGGCTCCTCATCCCCTCAATCCAAGTCTTCTTTAATAACTTTCCAAAAGGTGTCTTGGTGTCTCTTCAAAATGTGTCCACATTAATTGAATCTTCTAGAAGTTGCATCCTTTCAAAAGCCAATTGAATGAATTTTTGTGTCTATTAACTATTTCCCACGTTTTCACCAAGGGTTATTTCAAACACCTCTTAAAAAATTCATCCAAATTCATTGAATCATGAAGTAACTACTTCTGGCATTTAAGCGCGAGGTACTAGGCGCTTAGGCGCCTCAGTTTAATTTCACAATTTCTTCATTTTTACTCTAAATTTGATCATTTTTCACTCATTTCACAAATTTTCATCCATTTGATTGTGCCCTAAACAAAAACACACAAATACCTTTTATTAAAGCGTAATATCTCAAAAATAGGTATACAAATGTGTACATAAAAGTTTATATGTTTTAGGTGTATCACTGCGCATCAAATGAAAACAACCAACCATGACACCAAGATTGTTCGGTTGCACATCAGTGGAAAACAACTAACTACGACACCAAGATGGCTCAACTGAGCATTTAATACAACAAATCATCACTCTACAACGTGAAACTCTACTAGGGACCAACCTTATTATCGAGGCAAAAAAATGAAATTAAAAATTGAGGGATAGGCAACGTGTGAACCAAAAGTACTAAAGGAGCATATGAATCTCATAAATATCATAGTTACAAAATCTTTGCATCAACAAATGACCATATGTCCAAAGTACATACAAGGGGGTACAAGTCAAAAAGAGAAAAAGCTGATGGAATAGAGTTTTAAATCTAGAAGGCTGATTAGAGGAAACCTACCCTCCATCAGCACTCGAATCATCCTCAGGATGACCCTTCAGAACTGGAATATAGGGTGACAAACTCTCGGAGGTCGGTATATTTGGGATCAACCAAGCTCGATAAAACAAAATTGTCAATCAATGACAGACTCCCAATACAAAGTTGCTTATTCAAAAGACCCACCTACCTGGATTGGGACAGAAGCCGTGAAAAGGACTCGTCCTCAGTCTTCATTGTCGACATTTGCTCCATTAGACGATGATTCTCTCCCGCAAGAAATGAAAGTGACTAGAAAGCCAAGGAGAGCTTCTCCAGTACCACGAGAAGCTTCTTCTCAGCTTCCTCTGCCCAACCCTCAACCTCCTTTGCCAAATTAAATGAGGCCATGACATGCTCCACACTATCAACCCACTCACCCTAGACAAAGTCCTAAGCCATCGATTGGAGGTGAGAAGCCTCTCAATCCTTCAGAAGAAATTGATCAGTCCTGTTGAAGAGCTCAGATCGCTTCTATCCCCACAAGGACTTCGTGAAGGGTGGTGAACAAATAGATCTCAAAAGATCGAAGGGGAATGTTCTAGCAGCAAGGGACTTGAATACCAATATATCAATCGATCGATAGTGGTGAATCGACCGCTACCGCAACGAGAACTTAAAATTATCATCCCAGAAACCTGGAAGGAATCGAACCCAAAGCAAAGCCTCTTTGTCACCGTGATGACGAACGAGATTAAGGAACATGTTCGGCGACTGGTGCTTTACCCACCCGACGCCTGGACAGTCGCCTGGACACAGAAGCAAAGTAGTCCTCATTCTCAACCTCCCTAAAAGTTGGAGGGCGGCCGTCCCCAACCCTGACAGAAAGATGAAGGAATGAGATTCCCTTGTCAGGAAAAATAGCTCCTTCCCCCACTAACCCCACAGGATATCCATCAAGTGGTTCTTTGTCGGAAGACCTTTCAGCACTTGTCCTACCACGGGAAACTGCACGTGAGGGGTAGGCATTGTAGTCAGCAGGGACTGTGTATGTGTGTGTGTAATTAGTAATATAATTCAGGAGAATGGTGACATCATGTACTTATAATTACACAGTTAATTACTTTGACCTGTTTTAGACCCATATTTGAGATTTTTCACATAAAAATATTGGTGTCGTTTCTTGCTATTTTTATTATGTGTATGTATATGTGTTGAATTATTGCTCAATACTAAGATATTTAATTAACATTCTACCGCTATAAATCTTCGAGCACACAATAATCCAAGTGGTTAGCATTTGTCACATTCCAATATAGTATTGCGTAGACTATTAGGGGCAGGTTGACCCCATTTTCAATACAAGCTTGATGGGGAAAATTTTCGTAATGGAAATTAATGGAATTCATTCCTTGAGAGAATTACGTTGAAATTATTCTCTCCATCCCTATATCAATCTGTTATTTTGACCCTCATTAATGAACTAAGGTAAAAGGGCAATTTTGTAATGTGGCACCGCCACCTACCACATCTCACCTACCGCCCTCCTACCTGCCACCTACCTCCCACCTACTTCCCACCTACCACTCTCTTGCTTCTATAAATAGAGAGGGTGTGAGGCCTAGGAGAGCAAGGGAAGAAATCTTAAGGGTGTGAGGCTTATGAGAGAAATGGATAAGAGATCTTAAGCTATCACGAAGGAGGAGAAGGGAAGAGATATCAAGCTATCACAAAGGAGGAGAGAATAGCTAGAGAGCTAGAGAGGAGGAGAGCATCTTGAGGCCNTATAAGCTATGTATTCTCCATTTCTTTTGCCTTAGTGAACTATTTGATTGATTCCCTTCCGTGGACGTAGATCCAGTTGGATCGAACCACGTAAACGATCTGTGTTTGCTTGTGTTCTTTGAATCTGATTTCTATGCCAAGAAGTACATATCTCACAACACAATCCTCAGACATCGTCTTGCAGCTACTGTTCATGAAGTGGAGTTTGATCCATTCTCATGCCACCATGACTCCTTCTAAAGTCCTGAAATATATTTTAGTCCGACTGCATGCTGATTAGCTGCTGTTCGGGCAATTCATGCGTTACAGCCTTATTCTGTTGATTCATTCGTCGTTTCCAGCCTTTCTTTTGAATTGGAAATAAAACTCCAAAAAAAATCTGTTTTTTTTATGGACAGTTCGGCTGTTCTTCCTCTTGGACGCTTGTATTTGCCATGAATAAGGATCTTGTCTTTTTTGGCTTCATTTTCTGACCCGGAGAACTTAATAAAGCTCCACTATATTGTTAAGTGCATCCTGTTTCTCTCAATTTCTTCAAGCTGTTTCTTTCCATCCTGTAAGAGGAGATTGTTTAATGAATATAGAATTGTCGTCGTTGGTGATGACAAAGAGACGAGGATAAAACTGTGCAGAAAAAATAAGAAAACTTTGGTTTGCTTGTCTGGAGCACTCCAGCATAATGCACTTCCAGAAAGGCCTTCTACAAATAATTTATGGAGATGTCAGAATTGACTATTTTGTCAAGCAAAATGTAAATTTATGCCAAACTCGCCTTGATTTGAGTGTAATTTAGGAGTATATATATATATATATATATATATATATATNCAACAATTTCGAAGCCGCAACACGACAAATAGTCTGTCAAAAACGGGCACTCAATGAAAAACTAATCAAGCCAAGCTTAAGATGAACTCATTAGCATAATGTAGGTGGACTTTATCAGCTGAGTTCTAAGCTGACTTACTTGTCAGGATTGTGTTGCCTCAACCCAGTTGCAAACTTAAAGAGAACTTAAGTGATTGCTAAAAGGCTAGAAAATAATTAGTCTTCTACAAATTGAAACTAACAGCTTGCTTCTGATTATAAGGACCATTACAATTTCTTAGATTACGTGACTCTTATACATTATAGAAAATAATAAGCCATAATGTAAGGTAAATCACAAGATTAATTATTTAATTAATTTCAAATAACTATCAAAGCTTATTTAGTTATAAATTTTCATTTAACATAATTTTTTGTAGGCCTTCTAGAGGCTCAGGGAGAGCTGATACCAACAGTCGACCTGCGGCTCGACACGTCTCACGATTCTTCTGAGTACGACATCTGGAGTGAGGCTGGCAACGACAAGAAGAAAGGTAGGGTCTGTAAGTTGGTGTCCCAAGTGTTAGCCTATGATGTCTGTCAGACATCTAACACATCCGATGCATCTACTTTTACTGCATAGAAGGAAATGCATCGCCAAGTTGTTGCTGAGGTTGGTGCTCAGATCCCCACCCACCTAGCTAACCTGAGATCGGAGATTGAGTGGAAGATGAAAGCAAATATCAAAACGATGCTGCATTCAGAACTGCAGGAAGGGAAGCAGTTAGTTTAGCATGAGGATGAAGAGAGGATAAAAAAAAGATAAGAAGGGGATTGTTTTTAGTTTTTTTTTTTTTGTATGTTTAACAATTTATTGGTCTCAAATGTTTTTTTATTGAACATTTATTCATTTCATTTGATTTAATATAGTTATTTTTCTTTATTTTTGTATATGGATTTTGCATTAGTTAGGTTCATTACTATAATGCGACTAGTGATAATTGCACTGTTATGATTGCAGATATGTAAATTTCCTTATAAAAAAAAAACTTAATATAAACACATTTCTAATTTTATTTAAGAAGCCTTTGTCAATAATGAATATATTTGCCATCAATATGGTATTATCAGCGAAGCTATCTCAAATTACTCTAACTTTCTAAATAGCCATTCTGATGTTTCCAATCATTATAATCACATTTTTCCTATTAAGATATATATCTCTCTATCTCTTTGCTATTATCACAGACACTTTCTTCTTGTTATTCAAGGTCAGGACTCATGTGTACTATTATTAATTTCTGCCTGCATAATAATTAGAATATTTTATATTTGATTTATGATGATGATTTAATGAATGCATGTTAAATTATAAGTTATTTAATAAGCATTTTAATAAAATACACATTAATGATAAATAGTTCATTAAATACTAAATCATCATTTAGTATAATCTAAAAAATATATATTAAATAAAATAAAATTTAATTATTATATACTTATATTATCAATATGTAATATTTATTTCCCTTTCGTTAGAAGCGTGGTCGGCGGAGAGTCGCGGAAGCATGGCTATGGTTTTTGGTCGAGCTGCTCTCCGTCACGTCCCGCTACGTCCCACTCTGAACTATTCATCCATCTTACCTTCATGGATCTTGCGCATCCCTCGCGATTCATCTCCAGGTTCATTTATACCTCAATTTTATTCCTATCTTCTTTTGATAACTTTGATTTCCGGCCATGAACGATATTGCTTTTGCAAACCGGTGAATTCAATTAGAAACTGTCCGAGCATTGCTAACGGACTAACGGAGTGCTTCATTTTCAGAGATATCTGACATCACACTATCGCCTAACTATGGAAGAATTGATTCTCGGGTTGTTGAATGAGCTAGTTTATAGTTGTAAATAATAATGAAAACGATTTTGAAGGAATATTATGTGAAGGTGTTGATGTTTCCATTATAGATTTGTTTTGTTATGTGCGCTGAGATGACGGGGGTGATGATGGCATTCGCCGCAATATGTGAATGTATTTTCGGTTTGAACAGAGTCCATAGCAAGTCTTTAGTGGGGTATTTACTCTTTATTCGGAGCCTATTCCTGCACTATTCGTCTCAAGAGGGTAATGGTGGTGTTGGGTGAGTTCCGTCGTATGTTGCGCCACAATCTGAGATTCAGGGGATCTACATGCTTGTTTGGTGCGGCTCTGTCATTCAGGCACTGCAGATTCTTGCCTACTGGCGCCCAATCATCTTCTTGCAAGTCGAGATTCATGGGATCCATGTGCGTGTCTCGCACATCACTTTTCTTTGTGGTTTCATTCTTTCATCGGCACAATTCTAATACAGTGGACGCATTATTTAACTTTATTAGAACTTTGTATCCGTGCTAGGCCAATATTTTTTATTTTTATTTTTATTCTTTTCTTCTGATGGATTGGAAACCCACTGAAATCCAAGATGAATCGAAACATACAAAATTTTAATGGACCTTCAAGGACATTAGAAGTTAGTTAATTTGGATTTTTTTGTGTTTATAAATAGGACTATTGAGGCATATATCAACAACAACAACAAAAAGCCTTTATGCCACTTAGTGGGTCGGCTTCATGAATCCTTTTTCTCCATTGTATCCTATAGAGTGTCATTTTTTCATTTAATTCCAATAGAATATGATCATTTTTTATGCAATATGCCCAAATCTTTTTAGGTCCACCTTTGCCTTTCTTAACATAAGTTGAATCTAAAACATTTACTATCCTAACCGTATCATCATATGGTCGACTTTTAATGTGACTAAAACATCTAAGACGGCTCCCTTTAATCTTGTCTGCAACTGAAGCTATACCAATTTTTTCATGGATAGATTCGTTTCACAGTTTATCTCCAAGTGTCAAGCCACTCATCCACCTAAGCATTATCATCACCGCAACACTTAACTTTGTTTTCTGCTTCTCTTTTAAGGGCCAACATTCTGCGCAATAAAGCATATATATTAAAAAAAAACTAAATGTGAGTTAAATTTTGTTTTCTCTCAATTATTTCATCTGTTGTTGGATGTCGATTCTTGGGACTGTCTGCAACTTTTGATGGCAATTTTGAAATTTTGAAGAGATAGTGACATAGCGCTCTAAATGGCCCCCCTAATGTGTGGTGCTGAACACGCGGGCATAAACTCTGCGAACTATCACGTAGACAGGAAGCGAAATCGCAAAATTTTGTCATCCGGGAAGATGTATTGCAAGTCCGTCACACTCTTCTTCATTTGTGAAGTGTTTTATGGATTCTTCTTGCCTTCTCACCCCCTTTTCTTTTGTGTAGAAGTTTCTTGGGAGTTTATAAATTGTTGTCCTTTGTGCGTGGGAGTCAGTTCTTGTTGTGTTTGTTTTTAAATCTTATGTGTGGAGTCTTTTTCCCTGTTTTAGTGCTGTATCCGAGGAGGTGGTGGTGCTCCAACTATATATTACTTCGTAATGGTGTTGTATCCTTTCTCTTTCATCTTCCCCAATCATTCTCCTCCCCTCATTTAGCTGCCGGCCTCTCCCTTTCTTCATTTCCTGCACTTAACTGCCCTATACTTGCAACTTTACCTTGCTGCCCAACCATCTTCCCCCCTTCCTAGCACTCCCAATCGACTAACACTTTCCTTGCTGTCCAGCTCTTTCGAACCACCCTCCGCCTCCCGCCAGTCACCTACCATATTTGCTGTTTCTGCAATTCTGCACTTTTCCTCTAGCTGCCACCACCCCTTCGCAAGCTATCCGACCCATCTCGTTGGTCTCCATCACCCTTGGAATGCACATGAGATGTGTTGCTCGTGTCATTTCATGTTTCATGTTATTAGTTATCATTTATGTTGTAACCCTATTTTAATATTAATAAAAATTTTCTTTTTTATTTCCAGCGTTTTTCCTACTAGTTCCAGTATCAGATAGTTTCCTTGTACTAGCATAAGACTAAAAATATTTTTATTTTTTATTAACATCCTAGATCTTTTTGCTCAAAGAGTTGAGTGATTGATATATGTGTGTGATTAGCATTTCATTAAGTTTGATACTCGACGGCTTTCTTTTTGTTGGTATAATTTCTAGTTGCTATAGAAGTATATATTGATAATCATATATTTTTTTTNACTCCGACTGTATATAACTTTGTAATGGTGCTGTATCCTTTTTTTTTCTTCTACCCCAATCATTCTCCTCCCCTCATTTAGCTGCAGGCATGTCCCTTCCTTCATTTCCTGCACTCAACTGCCTTATACCTGCAACTTTACCTTGCTGCCCAACCATCTTCCCCCCTTCCTAGCACTCCCAATCATCTACCACTTTCCTTGCTGTCCAGCTCTTTCGAACCACCCTCCGCCTGCCGCCAGTCACCTACCATATTTGCTGTCTCTGCAATTTTGCACTTTTCCTCTAGCTGCCACCACCCCTCCGCAAGCTATCCGAGTACACATGAGATGTGTTGCTCGTGTCATTTCATGTTTCATGTTATTATTTATCATTTATGTTGTAACTCTATTTTAATATTAATGAAAATTTTCTTTTTTTTTTTCCAGTGTTTTTCCTACTAGTTCCAGTATCAGATAGTTTCCTTGTACTAGCATAAGACCAAAAATATTTTTATTTTTTATTAACATCCTAGCTCTTTTTGCTCAAAGAGTTGAGTGATTGATATATGTGTGTGATTAGGATTTCATTAAGTTTGATACTTGACGGCTTTCTTTTTGTTGGTATAATTTCTAGTTGCTATAGAAGTATATATTGATAATCATATATTTTTTTTTGCCTAATTTCATACTTTGGTGACTTTTAAATTATTGTTTGGAAGGAATGAAGCGTATGAGGTTAGTTGATATAAAAAAGCGCGATTGATTTTTGCTTAAATTGATAGTTACAAAAGAACCAATTATGAGTTTTTGTTTATTTCTTTCAACATTTTATTCTAAGTTTAATGTGAACTACAAGATCCGAAAATATTTTACAATAACGAGGTAGGTTCAAAAGATTTGCGTTGACTCTATCCTGAAATTTCTCATGACCTGCTAACATTCTTCCTTTTTAACAGATATTTCATTTGACGATATCCTTCTTGCTTGCATCCGAAAAATTTATTGAGCCAACTAAGGTCATACCAGTTTTAACTCAAATCACGATAGGAAAATTAAATATTTTTAGTGAAACTCAAATATGGACTTACAAACAACCTACTCAAATAGGAAATAAAAACAATTGTGGCACACAAAATCGAAAGTAGCAACTAATGCGATATAAACAGTCAAAGAGGGTAGATTTGGGGTGGTATTGGTGGCCTGTGAGGGTTTGGAAGGTGGCACGAGGGTGGAAATGACAGTTGACAAGCAAAAAATAGCAAGACAACGGTTTTACCTCGGCCGAACAACTAGTAGAGAACTGGGGGACGACGCGTGAGGGCTATCCGTGTTGATGGCAGCAAGGGGGAAGGATGTCTGCGGCGAATGGGAGGAGTTGCGGCAATGGCAGGAGGTTGGAATGATAGAAATAGTTGGCCAAGTGGCTGGAACAATAAAAGGCGACCAAGATCAACTATTTCTAGGCGGTGGCAGTGAGTGGGAATGACGTCGACAGTGCGGGGGAAGGCGTGGGACTGCGGCACAACAAATGGCTGGACAATGAGGAACTGCAGAAAGAACAACAAAATGACTATTTTCGAGGCAGCTACAACTAGGAAGAAAGCGTGTTAGCAAAGCGAGAGGAATGCAAAAATGGATTGAGAAGATAATTATCACATGGAGGCCAAGATATGGTCGAAGCACCACCTGAAACCCTAGGATACAACCCTCGAAGGGAAGGATAGGCGTCGACGGCTTTTCAAATACAAAAGACACAAAAACTAACCCTAGAACAACAAAAAATGTAAATATATAATAATATGATGAATCAGAGTGGGCCTGAGGGCCGACCGTCTTCACTACACATAGAAAAATTTGGATCGCATCGGTCCAGGTGAGCAGGCAGGTGCTTGCTTGGTCGCGGGACCACCCTAAAATTCCCTATAGCCGGCTATCATTCTTCCTTTTTAACGGGCATTCCATATGATGATATCCTTCTTGTCCGCTTTTGAAATATTTCATTGAACCAACCAAACACGGCTCAAAATACCTTTTTTAACACTTATCATAAACTAACTTCTCTAATTGAATCTTCTTCTGCTTGCTACCAAACCTGAATCTCTTGCTCTGCAAATGTGCCCTCTTATCAAACTTTCATGCTTGTTTGTCTTTGGTTTTTAGGGTTGTAAGTGAAGTAGTGCACTAAATGAATAACTCGAACTCGCCTCAATTAAAACTCGATCGTGCTCGTTCAAATTAGTAAATAAATAAGCTTGAGCAATTTTTAAAAGCTCAGAGCTTAAATAAAATAAACATGAATATAGTCAAATTTGTTCATTTATGTTCACGAGTGAACTCGTTTGTTGTTCAATAAGTAACTCGTTAAATACTCGATATTAAGTTCGTTCGATGATAATTCTTATCATATACGATATATTATTTAATTAAAATTTAGTTTAATAGAATTTCTTTAATTATAAATTTGATTTATTAAAGTTTAGGTGTTAGATATGAAAATACTTAAGACTCATGTGGTACGTATGAAATGTTCTTTAAAATTAACTTTAAACTCGTTCAAACCTCACTTTCTTTTGGCATCTTGCAGTTTCGTAACTTTTGGTATTGCTCGAAACATATGAAGCTCTGAGCTGCTAGTGCATGCAAGCATCGAAGGTAACAATGAGATCGCACAAGCATCAAAGGTAATAATTAGATCGCGATGTGCAGGGATTTCTGAATCTCTAGTCTCTCGTATAACTCCTTTTTCCACTTTGCTCATAAATTCTACCTTATTAGAAAATGATGTAAAGAAAGTGCAGTGCAATCATTGTAAGTTATATATGATAAAAAATAAAGATGATGCAACAACTCAATATGATAGACATCTACAAAATTGTTAAAAAATATTAGAAAAATAACGTATAGCACTACTAGAAAACTAACATCTACATCTAAATGTGGGAGTTGGGTGCAAACTTGGAAGTATGATCATACTAAAATATGAGGGATTACATCCCATATGATCATGGTTCATGAGTTATCTTTTACAGAGTTTATAATCAATAAATTAGTAGGTGCGATCGGATTTGTAAATTTGTTTGTTGAATTTTTATATGTAAATCTTGATAATCATTTGAATTTTTAGCTCGTTTAATTATATGTTCACTTGTCATGAACAAATCAAGTTTAAACGTTGAAAAATTTAAACAAAACTTGAACAATATATGAAAGCTCGACATAAGCAAAAGCCGAACATAAACAACTTATAATTATATCAAGCCAAGTCCGAACTATGATACTCGACTCAATTGCAACCTAATGGTTTCCAACGTTATTTGAAATAGTTAAGTTCATTTTCAATTCTTTCAATTCTATGGCTCTTTCAAGTAAAAGAAAGCATTCATTGATGATAAAAGACGCTAATGCTAATGTATCGCTGAAGTTTGTGACACTTTTCCTTCAGGGTGCTGACGTAGTGAGAGGCATTTCAGGATAGGGGAGTGTACTTTGCTTCAGTCATGAATCTGTAGATTAGGTTGAATAACTTGTCGTACAATGATAATTTAGCTGATGCTGGAATCAACCAATTCTTAAATACTTTTATAAAGTCATCCTACCAAATCAATGTAAGTGGTGTTAGCCCAAGCTTTTTCCTGTTTTGTGTTTGTCACCATTTTTTTGCTTCACCTTCTAAGCATGAAAATGGTTGATATCACTCTTCTGTCGTCTAAACAAATCATACCATCCAAATTTTTTTCATTTATAATAATCAGTAATGGTTGGATTACTAACTACTTTAAATGCATTTGGCCTGAATTGTCTGAAATATTCTGAGATGCTGATCAACTTTTGTGCTAAATTTAGATTTTTGCCTACTATTTGTGGATGATTTTTCAAAAGAGGTTATTTTATCCACTACATGAGAGATCAATTTAACAATATCCTACTACTCGTTGGCTTGAGACTTCTTATTAGCTCTATTTTGTGCTCCACTTATGTTAGAGTTATCCACAACTTGCATTTCTGATTCATTAGTTGACTTGAATGATTGATCATTGATTTTTTCTGACACTTCTTCAGATATATTTATTTGTAATTGCACAATTTTAGTTATTTAATATAATTTATCCTTTAATACTTATATTATGCACAAATTACTTCCTAATATCTTATATTGACAATCTGAATTAAATTAACCTATAAATCTATTTTAATTGACCTAATTTTAATCTCATTCCTACTTTAGTCATGCTTCCATTATCGATTATAACTTTAACATTGGCTCTTATACTACTTTCAATCACACAACAATCAACTTCTCCTTAGGTCAACCTACAATAATATAATAGAGAAGGACGCTTTGTTAGGATTTAGTTTTAATCAACACTCATCCTAAATCATGCTCTTTAGGATTAGAAGAGTAGCAAATTAATCTTATTAAATTATTACAAATACCTACAATAAAATCTTTGATATCAAATATAAGCAGGAAAACATGCATAAATAAATCCTCATATTAAAATGCAAAGCTTTTATAATACTTAAATATATAAAATTTTATGTACCCCAGATGCCTTTTATAATGACCCAAAATCTTAACATACAAAAGCGATATAAAAGGCATATCACATGGTTAATTGTCCACATGTTCCTTACCCTTAAAACATAAAATAAAATTGGTAATTTAGACTCAGTGATATAAACAATAATAAATTAAAATTCAATATCTAAAAAATGTGCATGCTGGTCAGTGACTAACACGAGTAACAACAATAATATAACAAACATGCTTAAAAGTATAAAAAAATATGATTTAAATGCAGTACATGAAGCAATGATCAGAAATAATAAAACTATTACTGGGAATTCTTTCATTCACTGTACGGTGCAATGTATCATATTCGTTTATTTTACTTTTATGCTTATTCTTATTCTCAGCCGTCTTTGTGATAGAAATGTCACAATGTATACATATGATGCTATTTGGAGTTTCCATTGTTTGATTCTATTATGTTCTAATATATTAGGAATATCACTTGATCTTGATAAGCTTAAGGTGTGTAGAGGCTAGCAACACCTGCCAATATTGATGTTATTTGCAGTTTCCATTGTTTGATTTCTTTTATGGACTATTCATTAAAGGATTTATCATTATTATTCCACCAATTACTTATTATATTGAAAAAGGAATCAGGAAGATGGAATTTGCTATTCATGTTTTTTTTTTACATTGAAGAATGACTTACTATTGTTCTTGTATCACAATTACCAGAATTTAATAAGGTTTTAGAGGTTTCTTGTGATGTTTTTAATCTAGGAATTAGGGGAGTGTTGATTCAAGTTGGACATTGCATTGGTTGTTTTAGTGAGAAGTCAAATGATGCAAAAGATAAATACTCTAATTATGCTTTAGAATTTTATGCGATTATATAATGGTTTTGATATTGAATGCGTTAATTGTTTTCCTAGGGGTTTGTTGTATATTTGGATTGTCAATTGAAACTCTATAAAGAACGTTGGGCATATTTGCGAAATGGGTTGACTTTTTATTGGATTGCACATATTTCAAAAAATGTTGTGCTGCAAGTAAAAATAAACCTCTTATGCCTTAAGTATGGTTGTTGTCCACCACTGATTTTGATCATATTAAAGAGATTTATACTAATGTAAGGAAATTAATTAGCTATATATTGATTCGATTACATTTATTATTAAGGGTGATTTTTTTTAAGGAAACTCAACTTTGCATTTGCAATATGTCTTAGCATCTACTTCAACTACTTGGGATAAGGCTAAAAATGTTGTGAATATTTTCTAGTCTTAAAGTTATGTTCTTGTTATTTTTCAATGTATTTTGATCAAGGTAAGATTATAGCTGCATTATTAATAAATATTATTGGCATACCTTGAAACAAGATGTTGCATGTTTAATATTACAAATTAGAACATGCCAAACGGCTAAAGAAAAGAAATATAATATCGAACTTTATACATCATTTCTTATTTCATACAGAACTCGTGAGGATGTGAGCATGGATTTTTTAAAGATTATCATGAACAATAAAAAATATAATTCTATTTTGATTTGATTGGTCACTTTTAAAAATGGCTCATTTTATTCTATGTTTTAAAACTGTTGATACCTCTGAAACTTCTAATTATATTTATTAGATATTTAATTTGCAAGGACAACTCAAAAAAAGTTTGTATCTATATAGACTTCAAATTTATTGTTTTGGGAAAACTTGATGGAATAAAATGAGAACGCTATTAATGATTTTAACACTTGGTGTCCACAAACTAATGGTCAAGCTGAAATAGTTGGTAGGAGTTTAAATGATATGGTATACTATCTGATTAAAAAAGCACGCGTCAAATAGAGATTTGATTCCACCTATTATTACATTTGTCTGTAATTCATCTTTTATAGTTCTTTGGCCCTTTGAAATTATCACAGGTATTTAGCTTGGAAACCAATAGATCTTGTTCAGCTTTCTATTGAGTCTAGAACAAGTGAATTAGTTCAATCATTTGCAAAACATATGTTTGTTATGCATGAACATATTCACAAGAAACTAATTATAATTATGATCTCATTAGAAGCATAGAAAAAGAACTTTAAATCTTATTGTATTTTCTTGATCCTATCGAGAATGAATTGTACTCTTCAAATTTTAACTCTCTCTTTAGGTTTTTTAAACTGCTGCAAACAACCTAATTCAATTAACATAAAAAGAAAATTAATTCCCGCTTTCAAATTTTTCTTTTTTCCGAGATCGTAAGATTTTACTGTATTTTGTTTATTGTGTCCTCAGTTTTGTTATATTTATTCATTTCCACTGATACCCTTGGGATTCACAATGAAAGCTGCTACCTGGCTAGATTTTCGGTTAAATATTTTTTAGTTGATTTTCCTCAGTCCACTGCTTGTTCTTTATATAATTTCCACGACTTTTTCAATTATTGTTAAAACCAACTCTTCTTAATGTTTCTTAATCTTAATTTCTTGGATGAATATGTTGGAAAATTTTGAAACTATAAGTTGGTTCCTACTATTTATGTACTTGAAAACTTGGAATTTGCAGTTTTTGACTGGTTTTTAGAGGATTATTAGAAATTTCTTATTTTAGTCCCGTCCATTGATTGCTATTATTCATTGTTATTGTGGAATTTCAGATTTTAATGGCTATTATATTATTATTTGGAACGAAAGAACTGTGCTTGTTTTTTTAAACATTAGAAGTGGTTGATTTTTTTATAAATTAAAAGTCGGTAACCTACTAATTGTGATTTTTGTGTGTTTCATCTTTTAGGTTGTATGATTTAACCTTAGAGCCTCGATTGTCCTTCCTTAGGTAGGCTTAGAGTTATTAGTGAGTTAAAATTGCCTAGTTGAATTACAGAATAAGTTCAACTACATTGTCTTTGGCTTCATGAACTACATGGTCCACAAAATGGCCAAGTTTTCAAGAATCTAAGAAGTGAATGGAGTGGCTGTACCTTTTGCTATAAATGATCATCCAGATGTGTTTTTGCGGAGGGAGAGACTAAGGTGTTCCAAGGCTTTGGTTTTCAGAGTGAGTTAAGATGAAGCTAGTCGTGCTAGATGGTCCTAAGCTTCCATTGTTAAAGAATTTTTAAAGAATTACTTTTACTGTTATCTCAAAAAACTTTCTAATAATTGTCTTAAACATTAACTGGGCCATTAACATTTTTATCTTGGAAAACAGTAGGATTCATTGTACTCGAGGCTCTTGTAAATTTTATTGACTATGCTATTGAAGTTTTTTGTTTTGCCATGTTATAAAACCTCACATAGATTTGGGTTTTAGTTGCAAGGTTTCAAATTCATGCGGTATATTCAGAGTCCAAGTTGAAAGAAACTGCTCAACCAACGGAAGGACAGTCCAAGTTGAAAGAAACTGCTCAACCAACGGATGGACAGTTCTCCAACACTTGGAAGATTAAAATGCTTTATGATGGAGAATGCCCTCTTTGTATGCGTGAGGTGTGTTTCTTAAAGGGATAAAATGCGTATTGTTATAAGATTTTCTAGTACAAACATGTTATTATTTATTAAAAGTAATATTGAATTATATGCCCTGCGAGAGACTAACATACTTTATCTCTCTATACTAGTAAAAAAGTTTTATTTAAACCCTCTTTTAATCAATTAAGATCTTTTTCTATCGAGAGCCTTAATTTTGGAAATGTGGAGACTTGATTTGATGCCAGCTAATTCCAGGATATTCAACATCAGCATCATTAAACTTATACCTACTTAGAGGTTTTGATTTTATAAGTCATTCTTCCGATTCATTTTAGTTGAGTGCTTCATGATTTGATTTTTATTTTTATTTATTTTAGTTTTCCATCTATAAGGTTCTTGGACTTCTATTTTTCCATTCATTCCATGTATTTCAGGTTAGCATGCTTAGAGAACGAAACCAAGCTTATGGAACAATTAATTTTGTGGACATAAGTTCAGATGATTACGCGCCTGAGGAAAATCAAGGCCTCAACTACAAAACTGTATGTCTTTCTGGCAAAATATTTATGGTGTGGGTTCTTTTCTTAGTTTTATATATAGAATAAAAGAATCTGATTCTCAATTCTGTGTGTCACGAATACTTCATAATTTTTCAAAGCTGTATGATACCGAAAATGCCTGATTCAGCATAAACTTAAAGAACCATGAAATAAGGGAATCTTTGTATTTAGGTAGATCTACATATATACCACTCAATTTCTCTGAATTTACATATCTAACAACTGAACGTCAATTTGTATATACATACCGCCTTATCTATGCATGAAAAGGTGCATTTCCTTTTTTAAATGTTAAAATGGTGGTATTTTTGATGTGATATGAAAGATTTGGGTGGTATGGATGTAAAAAATAAAATTTAGGTGTTGATTTGTATTTAATACAGAGATGCATGTGTTGGCATTGAACCTGGAATGTGATATATTAAATACAGGGCTTAATGAAGCTCTAAACCAAACTGAGTAGGGCTTAATCAGACAGTTCAAGGATTGACTGAAGCCCGGATTAGGAGAGTTAATATTATACTCAAAAGATTGAGAAAGTGCTAAAATTTGGCCTGGTTACATACTTCATAAAAAGTTTTTATCTTTTAATTATACATTGCACTGATTAATTACTTCCTAAATTCATATTCTCTGCAGCTGATGGGGAAAATACATGCAATTCAATCTGATGGAACTATCTTCACAGATGTTGAAGTATGTATTGTTCTTTTTTAGCACGCAATTTATGAACTTGTTCAACCGTACCTTCTACCTCTCTAAACTACTCTTACACTACAATTTATAAATTTTAGATATTCACATTTTTTTAACACAAGAAAAATAATGACTGTTATGCGACAAAATTCTGCTTCTTTTCCGTTTGAAGATGTTGTTGTAATAGTTCTGTTTTAGTTATTGGGGGAGAGTAAATGAAGAATCGGGGAAAAGAAATGAAGAGTTAGGTTGTCAAACGAAGGAAGAGTAAATGAGGGGTTGGGTGAATGAGGGAGATGAAATGAAAGTGGTCGAAAGTTGAAGAAGTGAAGTTCGCCTATAAATTATTGCGAGGGAGGCAAAGACTTACAAGTGAGTCGAACGACACATGTTAGGACTTCCTCGTAGTCGGAGGCAACTGACGGTAGGGCCTTACCCTAACCTACCAATGAAGAAGAAGAGGAGGAAATGAACGAGCATTGCAAAGGAGGACGGGTTGAGTTCATGACTGACAAAGATGAGCCAATGTCGAGGCTCGTACGAGAGAGAATCTTTGTGGCTTTGATCGCTCGGTCTTGAGCGACCGAAGGAGAAGAAAGGGAGGGTGAAGTTGCTGCTTTGTAAGAGAGTTCTCGTGCGATGAAGGAGGAGGTTGCATCTCTATCGCATACAAAAGAGAGGAACAGGTGGAATCGTGAGTCACGTGGCTGAAGGGAGGGCTCTAACGAGAGGGTTTTAAGGGTAAGAGGCTATATTATATATTATATTTATAAGTTATTATTTAAATATTAAACTTAATTAATTCAGGTTTCTTTAAAGATTAGGTTTTTAATTTAAAATGTATTTTGTGTAGATTATTAATAATTACTAATTTTTACAATTATCAAACTTAAAATTTAAGTATTTAAACATTAAAATAGTGCAATATAATAATAATTGATAATTAAATTAAAATATAATTAAATAAAGTGATAATTGAATATTTTATATGTGATAATTTGATAGAAGAAATACAAGTTAAGAGCAAACAATTCATTCATCAATGGTGAGAGTACTCATGCTCTTATATACTATGGTGATATTTGCTTCTCTAATTCAGGTTTCTTTAAAGATTAGTTTTTTAATTTTAAATGTATTTTGTATAGATTATTAATAATTACTAATTTTTACGTTTATCGAACTTAATTTTAAGTATTTAAACATTAAAATAGTGCAATAGAATAATAATTGATAATTAAATTAAAATATAATTAAATAAAGCGATAATTGAATATTCTGTATCTGATAATTTGACAGAAGAAATATATGTTAAGAGTAAGTATATCTTCCATCAATGAGGTGAATACTCATGCTCTTATACTATGTTGATATTTTGCTTTTTCTAAACCAAATGCATTTGTTAGTATTATCGTTAGTTATATTGAAATTGCTCCAACTCATGATTTTGTATTCTATTGAATTTTTGTTCATATTGTAGGAATAATATGTATGCACGTTATTTTTGTACGATTTTGCTTCTATGCAAATGTTAAATGAATATATTTTTTTTATTAGAAAGGGATATTTTTATTGGATGTTTGTATGTACATGATTGACTATGATGGACTCACTTTTTGATGATACTAGTTGGGAACCACTAATATGCCCGTGCATGTAAACGGAAAATGATATTGATATTGATGTATCTTAATTGACACAATTTTTTAAACGACGTCTCCTGTAACAGTTGTATAGATATGAGAAAATATAGATATATTCTTTGAATATTGTTCTTTTTTCTTATATTGCTGTAATTTAGGAGTATGCGTATTCACTAACTTGTTTAACTTATATATTTTTAAACTAATTTTTCAGGCTAATTAAGTGATTAAAGATGAATGATAGAAGGAAAAATGTTTATAGAAGATGCGGACAATCAGTAAAGAGGTAAAATTAATTTTAATCCTTTAAGTTAATTTGATTAGTGACTCTTTTACCCGTTAATAGTAAGTTATAGAAAATGAATAAAAAAATTTTTAAATTCACACAATTCGACCGTCTATACCCGCCTTGGTAAATTCTAAGTCCTGGGCTAGGTCGTGACAATTGTCCTAAGCCAATTTTATTTCTTTTTCACCAACTTCTCATATCTATCTGGNTTTCCTTAGGTAAGCTTAGAGTTATTAGTGAGTTAAAATTGCCTAGTTGAATTACAGCATAAGTTCAACTACATTGTCTTTGGCTTCATGAACTACATGGTCCACAAAATGGCCAAGTTTTCAAGAATCTAAGAAGTGAAGGGAGTGCCTGTACCTTTTGCTATAAATGATCATCCAGATGTGTTTATGCTGAGGGAGAGACTAAGGTGTTCCAAGGCTTTGGTTTTCAGAGTGAGTTAAGATGAAGCTAGTCGTGCTAGATGGTCCTAAGCTTCCATTGTTAAAGAATTTTTAAAGAATTACTTTTACTGTTATCTCAAAAAACTTTCTAATAATTGTCTTAAACATTAACTGGGCCATTATCATTTTTATCTTGCAAAACAGTAGGATTCATTGTACTCGAGGCTCTTGTAAATTTTATTGACTATGCTATTGAAGTTTTTAGTTTTGCCATGTTATAAAACCTCACATAGATTTGGGTTTTAGTTGCAAGGTTTCAAATTCGTGCGGTATATTCAGAGTCCAAGTTGAAAGAAACTGCTCAACCAACGGAAGAACAGTCCAAGTTGAAAGAAACTGCTCAACCAACGGATGGACAGTTCTCCAACACTTGGAAGATTAAAATGCTTTATGATGGAGAATGCCCTCTTTGTATGCGTGAGGTGTGTTTCTTAAAGGGATAAAATGCGTATTGTTATAAGATTTTCTAGTACAAACATGTTATTATTTATTAAAAGTAATATTGAATTATATGCCCTGCGAGAGACTAACATACTTTATCTCTCTATACTAGTAAAAAAGTTTTATTTAAACCCTCTTTTAATCAATTAAGATCTTTTTCTATCGAGAGCCTTAATTTTGGAAATGTGGAGACTTGATTTGATGCCAGCTAATTCCAGGATATTCAACATCAGCATCATTAAACTTATACCTACTTAGAGGTTTTGATTTTATAAGTCATTCTTCCGATTCATTTTAGTTGAGTGCTTCATGATTTGATTTTTATTTTTATTTATTTTAGTTTTCCATCTATAAGGTTCTTGGACTTCTATTTCTCCATTCATTCCATGTATTTCAGGTTAGCATGCTTAGAGAACGAAACCAAGCTTATGGAACAATTAATTTTGTGGACATAAGTTCAGATGATTACTCGCCTGAGGAAAATCAAGGCCTCAACTACAAAACTGTATGTCTTTCTGGCAAAATATTTATGGTGTGGGTTCTTTTCTTAGTTTTATATATAGAATAAAAGAATCTGATTCTCAATTCTGTGCGTCACGAATACTTCATAATTTTTCAAAGCTGTATGGTACCGAAAATGCCTGATGCAGCATAAACTTAAAGAACCATGAAATAAGGGAATCTTTGTATTTAGGTAGATCTACATATATACCCCTCAATTTCTCTGAATTTACATATCTAACACCTGAACGTCAATTTGTACATACATACCGCCTTATCTATGCATGAAAAGGTGTATTTCATTTTTTAAATGTTAAAATGGTGGTATTTTTGATGTGATATGAAAGATTTGGGTGGTATGGATGTAAAAAATAAAATTTAGGTGTTGATTTGTATTTAATATATCACATTTCGGAGATGCATGTGTTGGCATTGAACCTGGAATGTGATATATTAAATACAGGGCTTAATGAAGCTCTAAACCAATCTGAGTAGGGCTTAATCAGACAGTTCAAGGATTGACTGAAGCCCAGATTAGGAGGGTTAATATTATACTCAAAAGATTGAGAAAGTGCTAAAATTTGGCCTGGTTACATACTTCATAAAAAGGTTTTATCTTTTAATTATGCATTGCACTGATTAATTACTTCCTGAATTCATATTCTCTTCAGCTTATGGGGAAAATACATGCAATTCAATCTGATGGAACTATCTTCACAGATGTTGAAGTATGTATTGTTCTTTTTTAGCACGCAATTTATGAACTTGTTCAACTGTAACTTCTACCTCTCTGAACTACTCTTACACTACAATTTATAAATTTTAGATATTCCCATTTTTTTAATACAAGAAGAATGATGACTGCTATGCGACAAAATTCTGCTTCTTTTCCATTTGAAGATGTTGTTGTAATAGTTCTGTTTTAGTTATTGGGGGAGAGTGAATGAAGAATCGGGGAAAAGAAATGAAGAGTCAGGTTGTCAAACGGAGGAAGAGGAAAGGAGGGGTTGGGTAAATGAATGAAAGGGGGAGATGAAATGAAAGTGGTCGAAAGCTGAAGAAGTGATGTTCGCCAATAAATTATTGCGAGGGAGGCAAAAACTTACAAGTGAGTCGAACGACACATGTTAGGACTTCCTCGTAGTCGGAGGCAATTGACGGCAGAGTCTTACCCTAACCTACCAATGAAGAAGAAGAGGAGGAAATGAACGAACATCGCAGAGGAGGACGGGTTGAGTTCATGATAGACAAAGATGAGCCAATGTCGAGGCTCGTACGGGAGAGAATCTTTGTGGCTTTGATCGCTCGGTCTTGAGCGACCGAAGGAGAAGAAAGGGAGGGTGAAGTTGCTGCTTTGTAAGAGAGTTCTCGTGCGATGAAGGAGGGGGTTGCATCTCTATCGCATACAAAGGAGAGGAACAAGTGGAATCGTGAGTCGCGTTGCTGAAGGGAGGGCTCTAACGAGAGGGTTTTAAGGGTAAAAGGCTATATTATATATTATATTTATAAGTTATTATTTAAATATTAAACATAAATTAATTCAAGTTTCTTTAAAGATTAGGTTTTTAATTTTAAATGTATTTTGTGTAGATTATTAATAATTACTAATTTTTACAATTATCAAACTTAAATTTTAAGTATTTAAACATTAAAATAGTGCAATATAATAATAATTGATAATTAAATTAAAATATAATTAAATAAAGTGATAATAGAATATTCTATATGTGATAATTTGATAGAAGAAATACAAGTTAAGAGCAAGCAGATCATTCATCAATGATGAGAGTACTCATGCTCTTATACTATGGTAATATTTGCTTCTTCTAATTAAGGTTTCTTTAAAGATTAGTTTTTTAATTTTAAATGTATTTTGTGTAGATTATTAATAATTACTAATTTTTACGATTGTCGAACTTAAATTTTAAGTATTTAAACATTAAAATAGTGCAATAGAATAATAATTGATAATTAAATTAAAATATAATTAAATAAAGTGATAATTGAATATTCTGTATCTGATAATTTGACAGAAGAAATATATGTTAAGAGTAAGCATATCTTCCATCAACGAGGTGAATACTCATGCTCTTATACTATATTGATATTTTGCTTTTTCTAAACTAAATGCATTTGTTAGTATTATCGTTAGTTATATTGAAATTGCTCCAACTCATGATTTTGTATTCTATTGAATTTTTGTTCATATTGTAGGAATAATATGTATGCACGTTATTTTTGAACGATTTGACTTCTATGCAAATGTTAAATGAATATATTTTTTTTATTAGAAAAGGGATATTTTTATTGGATGCTTGTATGTACATGATTGACTATGATGGACTCACTCTTTGATGATACTAGTTGGGAACCACTAATATACCCGTGCATGTAAATGAAAAATGATATTGATATTGATGTATCTTAATTGACACAATTTTTTAAACGACGTCTCATGTAATAGTTGTATAGATATGAGAAAATATAGATATAGACTCTTTGAATATTGTTCTTTTTTCTTGTATTATTGTAATTTAAGAGTATGAGTTTTCACTAACTTGTTTAACTTATATATTTTTAAACTAACTTTTCAGGCTAATTAAGTGATTAAAGATGAACGATAAAAGGAAAAATGTTTATAGAAGATGCGGACAATCAGTAAAGAGGTAAAAGTAATTTTAGTCCTTTAAGTTAATTTGATTAGTGACTCTTTAACCTGTTAATAGTAAGTTATAGAAAATGAATAACAAAATTTTTAAATTCACACAATTCGACCATCTATACCCGCCTTGGTAAATTCTAAGTCATGGGCTAGGTCGTGACAATGGTCCTAAGCCAATTTTATTTCTTTTTCACCAACTTATCATATCTATCTGGTTTTCCATAATTATCATGACCAATCTCGCATCTTTAGTATATCATGCTTAAGTTCCTAAATCATGAAACATGCTTTTCACTTTTGACATCTAGATTTATTTGAATAGCTGTTTTTGTCTTATAATAAATTTTTGATTTCATTATTTGAGATGCTAAATTTAGAATGACTTGTTTCTATTGATGTGGTACATTTCAGGCATCGATATTTAGTTTCCTTGGATTTGTTACAAAGGAAAAGTTATGGAGAGCTGTTTTCTTCAAACTTGTTTTGGGTTATTCTCAAATAACTCCAGAAAGAAAGAAAGAAAGAAAAAAAGAAAAGAAAAGAAAAGCAAAGCATAAAAAAAAAAAAAAACTTGGGATCTAATTATAACCCATACTGTAATCAGTTTCCTTAGCAAGAGAACAACACGTAATGATATAATGGTAATAAAAAGAGAGTTTTTGAGTCATGCATCATAGGAAAAAATTAGAACAAGTTATGACAAAAGGAACTGAATTCTTGACACGGGCATCTGAAAAGAAATGCTAATAGAACGGCATTTTAAAATCCTAAGCAAGGCCTGCTGACAAAGCTGTTGCTAGCCTTCTATGGAGATTGTTCACCAATCAAGCGAACTGAAAGTTCATTAGTATCGGGGAAGACATTGTAGTGCAACTGAATCGATAACTTATACTCATAAATAATAACGCATATCAGAATAAATGGCAATTATGTCAAGGCATAAGTATAATAACTTTATAACTATCAACAAAGAACAAAATTGGTTATATACAGTAAAAATGTTTTTCATCCGTTGATTTGATGAAGTATTGATCTAACCCCTATATATATATATATATATNAATTTTATATACCTTGTCCTTCAAGCTATTTGGATGATTAAATTATGCCCACTACTAATGTTACATTTCAGAGACACTCTGTGTGCTAACATGACAGACCTATTTGTAATGAATTATAGATTATTTCTTAAGAAGCATGAAGTGCGTTTCTGAATTTGCTTGCTGAATATCTAAGCTCAATGCATTGGGGTTCGTTTTTTTTAAGTTGAGTTGATTGAGGCAAGATTGTAGCTTTTCTTTGTTGTTATTCTATCTTTGATGTTGTGGTTGCTTCTCTATTGTGTATTGGCCTATATTTCTATAACAATGCTGTTATTGGGTTATGATCTTTCCTATAGCAATGCTAATTTTGGTTGCTTTTGATACCGGAGTTAACCCAGAGCACAATAGGTAAAACAAATATTATTAGTGAAATCAAATAGGTGGTTACACTCAACATTGAAAGGAAAAATACAACAACACGATGCCCATAAATCTGAAATAATGATAGACACTACATAAGCCCTCAACTTGGGTGAATCTCAAGTGGTGGTGGCGGTTGTTAGGGGCTTGGGACGGTGGAGGCAAGGTTGGGAAGGTGCAGGGCTGTGGGGAAATAGTGGCAAGGTGATGTCAGCTTGCTGTCCTGAGCGGCAGCAAGCAAAGAATTGCTGAAATTGGCAGTAATCAGCAAGAGTCGGCTGTCTTGAGGGACTNGGCATGGATAGTTAATTAGAAAAATTACGAGTTTTTTGTTGATGTGAACTGGGGTACATAATATTTAGATATAGTGATAATGTAATGGTGCATTTGAATTTAGAAAGGCTTCTATTAAGAATCATTAAAGAATTAAAAGCGGGAAATTTAGTGCATTTGAAAACTTGCAGCACATTGGAACTAATTTTTTGTAAACTAGAAACTCTAGGGAATTTTGGCATTAATCAAGTTTTAATTTGTTTGATTTGGCCTTTTTCATTAATCTATTGATAATTTTATAAATTCTTCACGCCTTTCATTTCCTTAATTTGAAATCACATCATCACTGCGAAATAATTTTATATACCTTGTCCTTCAAGCTATTTGGATGATTAAATTATGCCCACTACTAATGTTACATTTCAGAGACACTCTGTGCTAACATGACAGACCTATTTGTAATGAATTATAGATTATTTCTTAAGAAGCATGAAGTGCGTTTCTGAATTTGCTTGGTGAATATCTAAGCTCAATGCATTGGGGTTCGTTTTTTTTTTAAGTTGAGTTAATTGAGGCAAGATTGTAGCTTTTCTTTGTTGTTATTCTATATTTGATGTTGTGGTTGCTTCTCTATTGTGTATTGGCCTATATTTCTATAACAATGCTATTATTGGGTTATGATCTTTCCTATAGCAATGCTAATTTTGGTTGCTTTTGATACCGGAGTTAACCCAGAGCACAATAAGTAAAACAAATATTATTAGTGAAAACAAATAGGTGGTTACACTCAACATTGAAAGGAAAAATACAACAACACGATACCCATAAATCTGAAATAATGATAGACACAACATAAGCCCTCAACTAGGGTGAATCTCAAGTGGTGGTGGTTTTTGGTTGTTAGGGGCTTGGGACGGTGGAGGCAAGGTTGGGAAGGTGCAGGGCTATGGGGAAATAGTGGCAAGTTGACTTGGAAATGCAAGAGTCGGCTACTGATCCTGAGCGGCAGCAAGCAAAGAATTGCTGAAATTGGCAGTAATCAGCAAGAGTCGGCTGTCTTGAGGGACTGGAATGAGGGAGGGCAGCAATGGGGTGAATTTCTGGGGGATGCAGCAAGTCCGGAAGAGGAGAAGGTGGATGTGAAGGTTCAATACTGCAAAGAAACAGGGATTTCCAGCAGTTTCGGGCGACAGCAGTGAAGGAAATAGGTGCANGCCCATAATCAGAAATAATGATAGACACGACATAAGCCCTCAACTAGGGTGCATCTCAAGTGGTGGTGGTGGTTGTTAGGGGCTTGGGACAGTGGAGGCAAGGTTGGGAAGGTGCAGGGCTGTGGGGAAATAATGGCAAGGTGACGTCAGCTTGCTGTCCTGAGCGGCAGTAAGCAAAGAATTGCTGAAATTGGCAGTAATCAGCAAGAGTCGGCTGTCTCGAGGGACTGGAATGAGGGAGGGCAGCAATGGGGTGACTTTTTGGGGGATGCAGCAAGTCCGGAAGAGGAGAAGGTGGATGGGAAGGTTCAATACTGTAAATAAACAGGGATTTCCAGCAGTTTCGGGCGACAGCAGTGAAGGAAATAGGTGCAAGCGATGCGGGAAGGTTGGGTAATGGTTGAGGGCAGCTATGGTGGGTGGCAGCAAGCCTGGACAAGGAGGGAGGTGGCTGNCTTTCTGGGGGATGCAGCAAGTCCGGAAGAGGAGAAGGTGGATGGGAAGGTTCAATACTGCAAAGAAACAGGGATTTCCAGCAGTTTCGGGCGACAGCAGTGAAGGAAATAGGTGCAAGCGATGTGGGAAGGTTAGGTAATGGTTGAGGGCAGCTATGGTGGGTGGCAGCAAGCCTAGACAAGGAGGGAGGTGGCTGGAAATGGCCGGGAGTGATGTGGGAGGATGCGGAGGGGATAGGGGAAGAAAATCACTACCTCGGGAGAGTGCTACAACCGGAGCACCATCCATTCCCTCGGATACAACCNACCGGGAGTGATGTGGGAGGATGCGGAGGGGATATGGGAAGAAAATCACTACCTCGGGAGAGTGCTACAACCGGAGCACCATCCATTCCCTCAGACACAACCCTTGAAGGGAGAAAACGGATGCTGGCGGTTGTCCTAAGAAAACTCATGCCATAACTGACCTAAAACACAACAAATAACATATATATAGTTTTAGAGTAATGAAGAGTAGTCCCCACTCCAAATAGGAGGGAACCATATGCAAGGGCCACTTGATCCTTCTCCCACTAGACCATACCTGTTGCATGCAGCCCATGCCCCACCTCGCTGGTCTAGGCGCCCTTGCACTGAGTATGGCGCTCCCACGTCTATCCGCGCTGACATGGCGCTCTGGCATCAACTTATTTCATCTCTTTGTTCCTATAGCAACACATCTTGAGAATGTTTATATATTGCTTGATTTAGGAGTTAGTATATATCATTGAAGTAGCCCTATACTATGCAGTGATTTGTGTTGGCTGAGGATATNGGATACAACCCTTGAAGGGAGAAAACGGATGTTGGCGGTTGTCCTAATAAAACTCATGCCATAACTGACCTAAAACACAACAAATAACATATATATAGTCTTAGAGTAAGGAAGAGTAGTCCCCGCTCCAAATAGGAGGGAACCATATGCAAGGGCCACTTGATCCTTCTCCCACTAGACCTTACCTGTCGCATGCAGCCCATGCCCCACCTCGCTGGTCTAGGTGCCCTCGCACCGAGTATGGCGCTCCTACGTCTATCCGCGCCGGACATGGCGCTCTGGCATCAACTTATTTCATCTCTTTGTTCCTATAGCAACACATCNTAAATAACATATATATAGTCTTAGAGCAAGGAAGAGTAGTCCCCGCTCCAAATAGGAGGGAACCATATGCAAGGGCCAATTGATTCTTCTCCCACTAGACCATACCTGTCGCATACAGCCCATGCCCCACCTCGCTAGTCTAGGCGCCCTCACACCGAGTATGGTGCTCCCACGTCTATCCGCGCCGGACATGGCGCTCTGGCATCAACTTATTTCATCTCTTTGTTCCTATAGCAACACATCTTGTGAATGTTTATATATTGTTTGATTTAGGAGTTAGTATATATCATTGAAGTAGCCCTATACTATGCAGTGATTTGTGTTGGCTGAGGATATCACAAAGCTTTACCATTACATGGACTTTTTTAGCTGTTGTTTTGAATTCATTTGCATGAAATCAACCTATGAATTTTAAGATTATTTGGAATTGAAATGGGGTTGTTCCTGTGCCAATTTTTTCTACCAATATAGGAATTAGAATTTCATGAATAGATAGTATGGAAAATGTAATTCTTCAGTTGTCATTCAGTAAAGTTTTTTATTCTAATTTCCAATTTTATGTGTGGAAGTTAAATGTGTGGTTCCTTCCAGTGTTATACAGGTGCGACTGCATAATTCTAGAAGTCATCTCTTTGTATTGAAGTGAGGCATGGATTTCCTTTGGTGGTTTTTCTCTTATTTTATTTATTCTTCTAAATACATTTTAAATTGTTTTGTTAGAGTCCTTAATTTTGTTGAAGTTTGATACAACTTAAATTTCTAGTTATTGTGAAAAAATTCACTTAAATTTCTAGTTAATGTGAAAAAATTCAATTACTCACTGATAACCATGTTTTGAATTTTTCATGTGTTTCTTCGGATTTATTTTATCATTTCATTATTATATGGGCTCTTATTCTCACATTATTTGGTTTGCACCTAAAATGTCATATTGGAGCTAACCCAAACAATAATAGGAAATTAAATGTTATTACTTGAAGTAAATATGCTTGAAAGAAAAAATACAACACACATGATACAAACTCGCTTGGAAAAATGGAAGCATTGTAGGGAAGGGGTTTTCGGGCTATGAAAGAGTGCCGACACTGATTTTGGGCGGTTGGAACAACAGGGCAGCACGGGACATCAATCCATACAATAGCAGTTTGTTGTTTGGGGCGGCCAGACAATAGGAAAACGAAAAAGGGAAGGTGTTGCGTGCTGCAGTAGCGATGGCGGAGGACTGGGATAGTGAAGGCAGTGAGGATGGAGGACTGCAACGGCGATGACAGTAGATATGGGGCAATTGGAATGTTGTAAGCTGTCGAAATTAGCAAGAGGTAGGGCTGGCGGCTGATTCGAAAGGAAGAAAATAGGGACTGTGGAAGGGAGGTGATTGGAAAGAGGAGAACTGCAGGAAAGAACAATATAACGAAAACTGTCTTGGGCGGCTACAATGAGGAAAGAGGTGTGGAAATGAAGCGAGGGTTGTGGAGAAGGAAAAGTTAAGAATAAATACTCCTCGGGAACGAGCTACATCCGAATAATCTCTCGACCCTTGGAAGAAGGACAACACTTTGGATGAGTTACAGTCGAAGAACCATCTCGTTTTCGGATACAACCCTAGAAGGAGAAGACTGGACGCTGACGACTATTTTCACAGAAATCTGATTAAAAAACTACAGGCCTCAGAATAGGAATCACATATATAAGCCATAGACAACTAGGATTGGATCTCTCTATGGAAATGAGGCGCCAATACCTCATGGGAGAGCCGATCGACCCTCCCAGGTTTGGATCGGTTCGGTTTAGACAATGCGGGAGAAGCCCACGACTCCTCTAAGCCGCACTCGCAATGTTATTGGCACGCCTAAGTGGGTTGGGGCGCCGTCACTCTAGGCATAATGCCCCCGCATTACCGCTTCGCAGGGCACGACACCCTAACATCAGTCTTTCAGGGATGAGGGAGCTTCAATCTCATATGTTAAAGCTTTTATCTCCTCATAGTAGTTAGGTCGGCCTCGCTGAAGGTATTGAGAATGACATAATCTTCTGAAAAGTCTGTCCTGTTGGCATTGACATTCCACAACATGTCATGCATTCTCTTTTGACACATCCGGAGCTAGAGCTTCATATAAATGTAGTTTTCAGCAATGTAACTCTTGAGCTCCTTAGTCTGAAATATTTTTCTTCACTTCTCGTACTCAGCGAAAGTAGCTAATAAAGTATGTATGTTAGGAAAAATTAATTTTGTGTTAAGCTATGCCACTGTCACTGGCAAATCAATCACATATGACCTCTTATTCTTCACTGATGAAACATGGATCCCATTGAAAAATCTCCTAAGAAAATTTTCAAAGTTGTGGTTCATCCCTTCTATCTAGACATTTGATGGTGGTACATTGTTGAACGGAATCTAATATTCAAATAACTTCATATAATCTTCCAGAAGTAACTTAAAATCTTCTCATCTTTGACGAGTTGACCTCTCTCAATATGGGTAACTCAAAAGGTAGGCTATATATCTAAAATGCTTAATTTATTTTATTTGGGGTTATTCTGTATGTGATATCGGCTTCTCAAACTCTTGACCATTTTGGACATCCAAGATTAGTCTTACTGATGCTCTGCTTAATGCTTGCAAATGTAACTTCTCGTTTTAGTTACTCGAGAAAGAAGAAACAAACCGATAGAGAAAATTAGGAAGTCGAAGAAGATTAAGTGAAGAGTTGAGAAACCAAACAAAGAGGGAGATGAAGCAAAGAGAAGGCAGAAGAATTGAGGGGAGATTGGGTTCGCCTATAAATCATGACAGACGACATACCTGGGAGTTGAGCAGCGTGCGAAGGAAAGGAGGACGACGTAGGAGGAGGCGACGTTGGTGTCAAGCAACGAAGGGGTTTCGAGCAGCTTCTGTAAGGGAAGAGAGGATGTCGTGACTTTCTTGAGCTTCGAGCAAGTAAGACGAGCTGAGCGTAGAGAAGAGGGAAGCCGACCATGTCCTAAGCTTTCGGAGAAAACGATCGCGGGAAGAGTGGCGTGAGTGTTCTATGTGAAGAAGAAAGGAAGAGCCGAAGAAGAAGAATGAACCGAGCCGTAGATTATCTCTAATACCAAATGATACCAGAGCTAACCCAAACAACAATAAGAATCAAATAGTATTACTGGAAGTAAATATTCAGCTAAAATGAAGCACGCCTGAAAGGGAAAGTACACCACAAATTTGCAGGAATGCTAGGGGTGTGGAGAAGAAAAGGTCGACGATAAATACTCCCTCGGAAACGAGCTACAACCGGAGCACCACTCGACTCTTGGAAGAAGGTCACCACTTTGGACAAGTTGCAGCCGGATACAACTCTAGAAGTGGAAAACCAGACGTCGGCGGCTATCCTGATAGAAATCTAAGCCAAAAAAACTAAAAACCTCAAAACAAGAATAACATCCATAGAAGAGGGAAGCCGATGTAACTTTTGTAAGGGAAGAGAGGACGTCGTGACTTTCTTGAGCTTTGAGCAGGTAAGACGAGCTTAGCGTAGAGAAGAGGGAAGCCGACCATGTCCTAAGCTTTTGGAGAAAACGATCGCGGGAAGAGTGGCGTGAGTGTTCTATGTGAAGAAGAAAGGAAGAGCCGAAGAAGAAGAATGAACCGAGCCGTTGGTTATCTCTGATACCAAATGATACCAGAGTTAACCCAAATAACAATAAGAATAAAATAATATTACTGGAAGTAAATATGCAGCTAAAATGAAGCACACTTGAAAGGGAAAGTACACCAAAAATTTGCTGGAATGCTAGGGGTGTGGAGAAGAAAAGGTCGACGATAAATACTCCCTCGGAAACGAGCTACAACCGGAGCACCACTCGACTCTTGGAAGAAGGTCACCACTTGGACAAGTTGCAGCCGGATACAACTCTAGAAGGGGAAAACCAGACGTCGGCGGCTATCCTGAAAGAAATCTAAGCCAAAAAAACTAAAAACCTCAAAACAAGAATAACATGCATAAGCCCCAGATAACTAGGATTAGACCCCCCCTATGGAAAGGAGGCGCCAATCCCTCGTGGGGAGCCGATCGGCCCTCCTGCATTCGGCTCGGACGAAAGGCATCACAGGTGAAGGCTGCGACTCCTTCTACGTTGTTCCCGCAGCGCTATTGGGTGCCCCCGCTCCGGGCATGTCGGCCCTGTATCAAAATGATAAGCAATTTTTTGCATATTTAGCAGCCTTTAATCTCTTAGGCTTTATTTCTCTTGTATGATTTTCATTTATTGCATCATTTTAGTTCCATCTTGATTCCTCTTGTATCACCGATCCTTGAAAGGTTTGTTGTATTTGCATGGTATCAGATATGCTAATTTCAAGTTGGCAGTTTGTGATTTGGTCATCTAGAGTCTGTAGGCTATATGAAGGTGTGAATTGGCAGGTTATATGAAGGCCATAGACTTATCTGACATGTCCAGAATTGGAATGCCTGGTTATCCCATGCCCATATCAAAAGTTGGGTATTTACATACATATCACACAATTCTTATGCTTTTATATATCTAACACTTAAATTTTCATATTTACATAAATAACACTCTGATCTTTAATATGACATCAAATATATCACTACTACAAACTTTTAGAAGTGAAGTACTGGTACACCTTTTCATGGGTTCATTATAACAAAGTGTTTTAAATGTAAATATTGAATTTTAGGCTTTAGATATTTAAATACAAATGAATTGTGTGGTATGTATGAAATTTCCCTCAAAAGTTTTCTATTTCTTCTAGAGTGATAGATTGATTGTTCTATAATGACCAAACCAGCTATCACCAACTTTTTCTTCAGAAATTATGTAATGGATTAGGAACAAGTTGACTGATTATATTCTTAATTGAGACCTAAAATGCTGGTAAGTGTGTTCTTTTTATGTTCAATATTCTCTCCGTACAAACTGAAGGAGGATTGACCAAATATTTTCCTATTTCTGTTGGATTACATCAGGGGTCGGCTTTAAGCCCATATCTTTTTGCTTTAGTTACGAATGGTCTTACTGGACATTTACAGGAGGATGTACCTTGGTGTATGCTTTTTGCTGATGACATCCTTCTCGTGGATAAAATGAGAGAAAAAGTTCAACAAAAACTTAAATTATGGAGGTCTACATTGGAGTCTAAAGGCCTTCATTTAAGTAGAACTAAAACTGAATACATGGAATGTAATTTTAGTAGTAATAACTCTAGTGATAGAAGTGTGACTTTGGGTGATCAAATTATTAAAAGGTGTGAACGATTTAAATATCTTGGGTCCGTTGTTCAAATTGATGGTGATATAGATGGGGATGTTAATAGTAGAATTCAAGTTGGTTGGTTGAAGTGGAGGAATGCTTCGGGCCTTTTGTGTGATCGAAAAGTACCGCTTAGACTGAAAGGAAAATTTTATAAGATGGTGGTGAGACCTGCAATGCTCTGTGGCGCTGAATGTTGGCCTTTAAAAGAGAAGCATAATAATAAGCTAAGTGTTGTCGAGATGAGAATGATTAGGTGGATGAGTGGCTTTACTCTTAGAGACAAAATGCGAAATGAATATATCCGTGATAGGGTTGGTGTAGCTCCTGTGACGAACAAAATTAGAGAAAGTCGTCTTAGATGGTTTGGTCACATTAAACGTCGACCATCTGATGATTCTATTAGGAGAGTAGATGCTTTAGATTCGACTTGTGTTAAGAAAGGCAGAGGTAGACCTAGGAAGACTTGAACTTATTGTATTAAAAATGATCTTAATTTACTAGAACTAAATGAAAATATGACACTAAATAGGACGCAATGGAGAAAAAGGATTCATGTAGCCGACCCTACGTAGTGGGATTAAGGCTTGGTTGTTGTTGTTGTTGTTATTCTCTTCGCACAAACTTACGAATGTTAGTTGTTTTGGAGTTGCTTGTAATGAAGACAAAATATTTCTCCTACTTTTTAATCTCTTTAATTACAGTATTATTAAGATAATACCATAAAGATTTTTCTTTGAGATGATCTCTCAATAACTATATCAGTTTCTGCAAGTCTTTTCTCTGAGATGCCCTTGTCATTTTTATTATGAATTCGCTGTTTTGCTATTTATTTTCTTACTAGCAAATTAATGGTACTGATCACTGGGATTATTTCTTTAATTATTATTATCCTTTTTTTATTCATCCCGGGGTTTTCTTTCAGTCTAAGCAATTTTTATCTGTTCATAGTGATGGGAAATTTACGCACATACCACAAGTTTTATGCATTTACATATCTAACACCTAAAGTTTGCTATTTATATTTACAAAACTTTGGTATTAAAAATCTATACATGAAAATGGGTATTTCACTTTTATAAAGTTAGTGATAGTGCTCTTTTTGGCGTGTGTCAAAAATTTGAGTACTATATATGTAAATATAGAATGTCAGGTGTTAGATTGTAAATATAGGAATTGTGTGGTATGCATGGAAATGGCCCTTTTCTTTTTAGTCCGATACTTTGCCTTGGATACCAATATTTTAATATATTAGGGGCGAACTGATACAATTTATTACTAATTTCATTCCTGTAGCCATTTTTAATATTAAAACTGACGAGTATATGCAAATTTGTCTCCCAAAAGATCCAAAGCCATTGTGTTCCACAAGTCTGCATATTCTTGAAGATCTGGAGGAATTTTCTACAACTTCTTGTCTATGCCAACGAAAAAATTTTCTTTTTTGGTTATTAATTCTTGAAAGCATATAGATTCATGATTTTAACTGCTTGTGGTTAAACTAATACTATTTTATCAATTGTAACTTTCAGGCCTTCAGAAGGCTGTATGAGGAAGTTGGCCTAGGATGGGTCTATGCCCTTACAAAATATAAGCCGGTANCTAAATTTGTTTGAAAGGAAAAATACAGCACACATGATACAAACTCGCTTGGAAAAATGGAAGCATGTTAGGGAAGGGGTTTTCGGGCTATGAAAGAGTGGTGACATCGATTTTGGGCTGTTGGAACAAGAGGGCAGCACGGGACATCAGTCCATACAATAACAGTTTGTTGTTTGGGGCAGCCAGACAATAGGAAAACAAAAAAAGGGAAGGTGTTGCATGCTGCAGTAGTGATGGTGGAGGACTGGGACAGTGAAGGCAGTGAGGATGGAGGATTGCAACGGCGATGGCAGTAGATATGGGGCAGTTGGAATGTTGTAAGCTATTGAAATCAACAAGAGGTAGGGTTGGCGACTGATTCAAAAGGAGGAAAATAGGGACTGTGGAAGGGAGGTGATTGGAAAGAGAACTACAGGAAAGAACAATAACGAAAACTGTCTTGGGCGGCTACAACGAGGAAAGAGGTGTGGAAATGAAGCGAGGGTTGTGGAGAAGGAAAAGTTGAGAATAAATACTCATCGGGAACGAGCTACAGCCGAATCATCTCTCGACCCTTGGAAGAAGGACAACACTTTGGACGAGTTACAGTCGAAGAACCATCTCGTTTTCGGATACAATCCTAGAAGGAGAAGAGTGGACGCTGACGACTATTTTGACAGAAATCTGATTAAAAAACTATAGGCCTCAGAATAGGAATCACATATATAAGCCATAGACAACTAGGATTGGATCTCTCTATGGAAATGAGACGCCAATCCCTCATGGGAGAGTCGATCGACCCTCCCAGGTTTGAACCGGTTCGGTTTAGACAATGCGGGAGAAGCCCACGACTCCTCTAAGCTGCACTCGCAACGTTATTGGCACGCCCAAGTGAGTTGGGGCACCGTCACTCTAGGCATAACGCCCCCGCTTTACCCCTCCGCAGGGCACGACACCCTAACATCATTCTTTCAGTGGTGAGGGAGCTTCAACCTCATCTGTTAAAGCTTTTATCTCCTCATAGTAGTTAGGTCGGCCTCGCTGAAGGTATTGAGAATGACATAATCTCCTGAAAAGTCAATCCTGTTTGCATTGACATTCCACAACATGTCATGCATTCTCTTTTGACACATCCAGAGCTAGAGCTTCATATAAATTTAGTTTTCAGCAATGTAACTCTCAAGCTCGTTAGTCTGAAATATTTTTCTTCACTTCTCGTACTCAGCGAAAGTAGCTAATAAAGTAAGTATGTTAAGAAAAATAATTTTGTGATTAAATTTGTGTTAAGCTGTGCCATTGTCACTAGCAAATCAATCACATGTGACCTCTTATTCTTCACTGATGAAACATGGATCCCATTGAAAAATCTCTTAAGAAAATTTTCGAAGTTGTGGTTCATCCCTTCTATTTAGACATTTGATGGTGGTACATTGTTGAACGGAATCTAATATTCAAATAACTTCATATAATCTTCTAGAAGTAACTTAAAATCTTCTCATCTTTGACGAGTTGACCTCTCTCAATATGGGTAACTCAAGAGGTAGGCTATAGATCTAAAATGCTTAATTTATTTTATTTGGGGTTATTCTGTGTGTGATATCGGCTTCTCAGACTCTTGACCTTTTTGGACATCCAAGATCAGTCATACTGATGCTCTGCTTAATGTTTGCAAATGTAACTTCCCGTTTCAGTTATTCGAGAAAGAAGAAACAATCCGGTAGAGGAAATTAGGAAGTCGAAGAAGATTAAGTGAAGAGTTGAGAAACCAAACAAAGAGGAAGATGAAGCAAATAGAAGGCAGAAGAATTGAGGGGAGATCGGGTTCGCCTATAAATCATGACAGACGACTTACCTGGGAGTTGAGCTGCGTGCGAAGGAAAGGAGGACGACGTAGGAGGAGGCGACGTTGGTGTCAAGCAACGAAGGGGTTTCGAGCAGCTTCTGTAAGGGAAGAGAGGATGTCGTGACTTTCTTGAGCATCGAGCAGGTAAGGCGAGCTGAGCGTAGAGAAGAGGGAAGCCAACCATGTCCTAAGCTTTCGGAGAAAACGATCGCGGGAAGAGTGGCATGAGTGTTCTATGTGAAGAAGAAAGGAAAAGCCGAAGAAGAAGAATGAACCGAGCTATAGGTTATCTCTAATACCAAATGATACCAGAGCTAACCCAAACAACAATAAAAATCAAAGAGGTAAATATGCAGCTAAAATGAAGCACACTTGAAAGGGAAAGTACACCACAAATTTGTAGGAATGCTAGGGGTGTGGAGAAGAAAAGGTTGACAATAAATACTCCCTTGGAAACGAGCTACAACCAGAGCACCACTCAACTCTTGGAATAAGATCACCACTTTGGACAAGTTGCAACCGGATACAGCTCTAGAAGGGGAAAACTTGACGTCGGCAGCTATCCTGATAGAAATCTAAGCCAAAAAAACTAAAAACCTCAAAACAAGAATAACATGCATAGAAGAGGGAAGCCGATGTGACTTTTGTAAGGGAAGAGAGGACGTCGTGACTTTCTTGAGCTTCGAGCAGGTAAGACGAGCTGAGCGCAGAGAAGAGGGAAGCCGACCATGTCTTAAGCTTTCGGAGAAAACGATCGTGGGAAGAGTGTCTTGAGTGTTCTATGTGAAGAAGAAGGGGAGAGCCGAAGAAGAAGAATGAACCGAGTCGTAGGTTATCTCTGATACCAAATGATACCAGAGTTAACCCAACCAACAATAAGAATCAAATAGTATTACTGGAAGTAAATATGCAGCTAAAATGAAGCAGGCTTGAAAGGGAAAGTACACAACAAATTTGCAGGAATGCTAGGGGTGTGGAGAAGAAAAGGTCGACGATAAATACTCCCTCGGAAACGAGCTACAACCGGAGCACCACTCGACTCTTGGAAGAAGGTCACCACTTGGACAAGTTGCAGCCGGATACAACTCTAGAAGGGGAAAACCAGACGTCGGCGGCTATCCTGAAAGAAATCTAAGCCAAAAAAACTAAAAACCTCAAAACAAGAATAACATCCATAGAAGAGGGAAGCCGATGTGACTTTTGTAAGGGAAGAGAGGACGTCGTGACTTTCTTGAGCTTCGAGCAGGTAAGACGAGCTGAGCGCAGAGAAGAGGGAAGCCGACCATGTCTTAAGCTTTCGGAGAAAACGATCGTGGGAAGAGTGTCTTGAGTGTTCTATGTGAAGAAGAAGGGGAGAGCCGAAGAAGAAGAATGAACCGAGTCGTAGGTTATCTCTGATACCAAATGATACCAGAGTTAACCCAACCAACAATAAGAATCAAATAGTATTACTGGAAGTAAATATGCAGCTAAAATGAAGCAGGCTTGAAAGGGAAAGTACACAACAAATTTGCAGGAATGCTAGGGGTGTGGAGAAGAAAAGGTCGACGATAAATACTCCCTCGGAAACGAGCTACAACCGGAACACCACTCGACTCTTAGAAGAAGGTCACCACTTGGACAAGTTGCAGCCGGATACAACTCTAGAAGGGGAAAACCAGACGTCGGCGGCTATCCTGAAAGAAATCTAAGCCAAAAAAACTAAAAACCTCAAAACAAGAATAACATGCATAAGCCCCAGATAACTAGGATTAGACCCCCCCTATGGAAAGGAGGCGCCAATCCCTCGTGGGGAGCCGATCGGCCCTCTTGAGTTCGGTTCAGACGGAAGGCATCACAGGAGAAGGCTGCGACTTCTTCCACATTGTTCCCGCAGTGCTATTGGGTGCCCCCGCTCCGGGCATGTCGACCCTGCATCAAAATGATAAGCAATTTTTTGCATATTTAGCAGTCTTTAATCTTTTAGGCCTTCTTTCTCTTGTATGATTTTCATTTATTGCATCATTTTAGTTCCATCTTGATTCCTCTTGTATCACCGATCCTTGAAAGGTTTGTTGTATTTGCATGGTATCAGATATGCTAATTTCAAGTTGGCAGTTTGTGATTTGGTCATCTAGAGTCTGTAGGCTATATGAAGGTGTGAATTGGCAGGTTATATGAAGGCCATAGACTTATCTGACATGTCCAGAATTGGAATGCCTGGTTATCCCATGTCCATATCAAACGTTGGGTATTTACATACATATCACACAATTCTTATGCTTCTATATATCTAACACTTAAATTTTCATATTTACATAAATAACACTCTGATCTTTAATATAACATCAAATATATCACTACTACAAACTTTTAGAAGTGAAGTACTGGTACACCTTTTCATGGGTTCATTATAACAAAGTGTTTTAAATGTAAATATTGAATTTTAGGCTTTAGATATTTATATACAAATGAATTGTGTGGTATGTATGAAATTTCTTCAAAAGTTTTATATTTCTTTTAGAGTGATAGATTGATTTTTCTATAATGACCAAACCAGCTATCACCAACTTTTTCTTCAGAAATTATGTAATGTATTAGGAACAAGTTGACTGATTATATTCTCAATTGAGACCTAAAATGCTGGTAAGTGTGTTCTTTTTATGTTCAATATTCTCTCCGTACAAACTGAAGGAGGATTGACCAAATATTTTTCTATTTCTGTTGGATTAGATCAGGGATCGGCTTTAAGCCCATATCTTTTTGCTTTAGTTATGGATGGTCTTACTGGACATTTACAGGAGGATGTACCTTGGTGTATGTTTTTTGCTGATGATATCCTTCTTGTGGATAAAACGAGAGAAAAAGCCGAAGAAAAACTTGAATTATGGAGGTCTACATTGGA
>JXCR01127495.1:277139-317120 GCA_002079205.1 Phalaenopsis hybrid cultivar
TTATGAATTCGCTGTTTTGCTATTTATTTTCTTATTAGCAAATTAATGGTACTGATCACTGGGATTATTTCTTTAATTATTGTTATTCTTTTTTTATTCATCCTGGGGTTATCTTTCAGTCTAAGCAATTTTTATCTGTTCATAGTGATGGGAAATTTACGCACATACCACAAGTCTTATGCATTTACATATCTAACACCTAAAGTTTGCTATTTATATTTATAACGCTTCGGTATTAAAAATCTATACATGAAAATGGGCATTTCACTTTTATAAAGTTAGTGATAGTGCTCTTTTTGGCGTGTGTCAAAAATTTGAGTACTATATATGTAAATATAGAATGTCAGGTGTTAGATATGTAAATATAGGAATTGTGTGGTATGCATGTAAATGGCCCTTTTCTTTTTAGTTCGATACTTTGTCTTGGATACCAATATTTTAATATATTTGGGGTGAACTGATACAATTTATTACTAATTTCATTCGTGTAGCCATTTTTAATATTAAAACTGACGAGTATATGCAAATTTGTCTCCCAAAAGATCTAAAGCCATTGTGTTCCACAAGTCTGCATATTCTTGAAAATCTGGAGGAATTTTCTACAATTTCTTGTCTATGCCAACGAAAAAATTTTCTTTTTTGGTTATTAATTCTTGAAAGCATATAGATCCATGATTTTAACTGCTCATGGTTAAACTAATACTATTTTATCAATGGTACTTGCAGGCCTTCAGAAGGCTGTACGAGGAAGTTGGCCTAGGATGGGTCTATGCCCTTACAAAATATAAGCCGGTAAGTCAAAAACTTAATTGTTTAACTTAATATGTTATTGAATTAACAGTGAATATGATCTCTTGTTAAAAATGTGGAATGGTTTTTGAAATTTGTGACATGGTATTTTGTTTTGACAGAATCCTCCGGAAAAGATTACCTTTTACTGTACTTTAGATGGTGAAGTTTTATATTCAGTGAATGAGTAAAGTATCAAATTAGTTCCCTGACTATTTAGATGAGGCCATTTTAGTCCCAGAATTTATAAAAGTGCTGAATTAGAACTGTTTTAACTGGGACTAAAATAGTCTTGACTGGGGACTATTTTAATTTATATTAAAAAGGTTGGGGACTAAAATGACACTTTTTGAAACTTTGGAACTAAAATGATTCCCTATAAAGAGTCAGGTGACCATTTGCCATTTTTCTTTTATGTGACAGAAGAACCTAGTTTTTATGTTATATTCTACTCTGGTATGATGTAACTTAATTTCTCTTGAGACTATTTGTATGAAAATGTTATGCTATCTTTATAAAAGCAAGTGGATCCTGATAACATTTTTTGTATAGTCTTTTTTTTTATTGCATTCAGTACCTCTCACTTCTGAGTGCTATCTTAGAAATGACATTAGATCTGTGCTGGTTTTTAGGAATAAAATATGGGCATTTACACACACAATTTTTATGCATTTATATATTCCGCACTTAAACTTTCATATTTACAAACATAACACTCAAATCTTTTATATCACATAAAAAATAACACAATTATCACTTTCTAAAAGTGAAATACACCTTCTCATGAACAGGTTTAAAGCACCAAAGTGCTATGTTTGTAAATATGAAAGTTTAGGTTTGAGATATATAAATACATAAGAATTGTGTGCTACGCTTCATATGTAAATTTCCCAATAAATTAATGTTTTCCATTGTATTAAAAATGTCATCAGCTCTTAGAGTTTTCTGATCAACTTTTGGTTTTAACTACATACTTTTAACACTCGAGTTTGTAAACAAAATTTAACATAAATTATATATTTCTATGAAATTATCAATATTTATTCTATTAAATGTGACATTTTGGCTATTTATGATATGACTTTTGAAGGTTACTATGTTAACTAGAGTAAAAGCTAAGGTTGGAGATTAAATTCTTTAATGCAAAAACAACTTGTTCTACTCTAAAATAAGTATAAAGTTACAACTTTACCCAGACAATTTATTTCTTATATTTCTAGTTGGATAATTCATCAAGCTATAGTTAGCATTCGTTATCAGTAGAAGAATAATGATAAAGCAGGAGCAGAACTTCAGGTGATTCTTGAACTTGATACAGATGGATTCTTGAGAAAGGTAATGCACATTCTTAAAAAAGGTTCTGCTTCAATCAATTAATGTGAGATAGATTAAGGCAACAACCTTTATGCTAAAGTAAAAGTGACGCGCGAGCTAAAATTGAGATGTGTTACTATAAATGCTATAGTGATACCGATATGTGATTGTAGATGCTACAGTGACACCTATGTGTTGCTGTAGCTGCTACTGTATTGTGGTCCCTCTCGCCTCTTTTGATTCCGTTCCTTATTTACCACCTTCCACTTCTATCCTAATTTCAAATTCTTTCCTTTCCCATCACTCATCCTTTATTTATTGCCTATTCTTCTACTTACCTAATCTACCTACTAACCCTTTCTTATTTATAGATGTTGTTTGTTAAGGATAGGACAAATTTTGATGAGTACAAATTTCTGAGTGCTGCCTTCGAGGCGTTCTTCTCCTCTGGGGTTGTACCCAACGACGAGAAGGTGTTCCGGTTGTGCCTCGTTCGAGGTGGTGACTGTCTCAAAGGGTCTGGGTGGTGAGCCTGTTGTAGTTTGACCCTCGACAAGACATTTATCCTTCGACAGCCCCTTCGGCCACCCTATTCCAACAGCCGCACATCACCCTCCGACCTTCTTCTTGTTGCCCTCTAGGCCCTCCCTCCTCATTCTAGTAGCATTCCTGTTGCCCTCAGCCTCGCCGACACCTTCCCTGCTACAGTTTGACGTCTTCAAGATGTTGTACTGTTGCCGCCAGCCCTGCGGACGCCTTTCTCGCTGTTGTTTGGTGCTTTCCACAGCCGTCCCTGCTCCATCAAATAGTCCGCCAAGACCCTTTCCTGACCGCCACCCTTGTCCCTGCTTTCTAGTTGATCGTTTATGTCTTATCCTTTTTGTTTGTATGTTTGCTGCATTTATTTCATGCTCGCAATAGTCTTGTTTGTATCCTTTTGAATTTAGTTATAATAATTGTGCTTTTCATGATGTTTTGAGCTTCCTCCGATATCATTTGATATAAGAGCCAGCCCATTCCTATTCATTTGATAATAATCGGGACATAGTACTGTAGCTGCTACAATACCGCAGACATGTTACTGTAGCTGCTACAGTAACCACATATCACTCTTGCTTATTTTGATTCTATAACTTATCTACCACCTTCCACTTCTATCCCAATTTCAAATTCTTTCATTTTCCATCACCCTTGCTTTATTTATTTCCTATTCTTCTACTTAAGTCATCTACCTACTAACCCCTCTTATTTATACATGTTGTTTTCTAAGGTTAGGGCAGATTTTCATGAGTATGGATTTCTGAGTGCTACCTTTGAGGCGTTCTTACCCTCCGGGGGCTATTTGACACTTTCCGCAGCTATCTCTGCACCCCCAGCAGTTCGCCAAGAACCTTTTTCGACCACCACCCTTGTCCCCATTTTCTAGATTGTTTATATATTTTTTGTTGCTTTCTATATTATATTTTATAATTGTCATCTTGTCCTTTCTGTTTGTATTTTTATTGTCGTTTATTACATTTTCGCAAGAGTCCCATTTGTACCCTTTTGAATTCAATAATAATAATTGTGCATTTTATGATGGTTTGGGCTTCCTCCAGTATCAGAAAATCTTTCTCATTATAGTATGATTGTATTAATGGTGAACACGATTTCATATATATTTGTATTAGTTATGGAGATACTTATAAAGGATATTCAAAGTGAATGGCATTATATATTTTTCATATAAGAATTCTTATTGGTGAGAAATCTACTTAAATAAATCAAATTTTAGAAAAAAATAGAGAAAACATCAGAATAGAAGAATGAGAACTAATAGGATAATAATTAAGCATTATTAGTGGATGTCATTGACAATCTTTTTATTAATTTTATTAATGATATGATATATATGTGAGATAGATTCAAGTATCTTCGATTAATCATGTTGAATAATGGAGATATAAGTGAGGATATAAATTCTAGAGTTAATGTTAAATTGTTAAAATGGATAAATATTTTTAGTGTATTATAAAGTATGATGATGTCTTCAAGACTTAAAGGCAACTATCTTAAAATTGAAATTAGGGTATCCTTGTTCTAAAAAAGTTGTACACATTTTTTCATATCAAAAAGTTAATCTTGTTAAATTTCTTCAAGATGATATTTTTTTATGTTATCATTTGAGTTGTAGTATACTAGGCCAATGATATTAATTTTCTAGGATTAATCAAATTTGTTTATGTGCATCTTTAAGAAATCTAAATATTATTTTATTGCAATCAAATGTGATCTTTAAGGTTTGAAAATGTAGCGCGCATGCAAAAGACCTAATATCTAGCATGCTAGCTATTAAATATAAAAGAAATTCACTTATACCTCTTAATGATTTATTATTTTCTAATTTACCTTCCACATTCTCTTCAATTTTTTTCTGATGCTATCCGTGATTGTTATATATAATTTGTTAGCAATTTAATGTAAAAGAGAGTCAATATTACCTTTAAAGCGTTTCTTATCCACTCGCTGATATCGAAATTAACTCAAACCACAATAGAAATGCAAATATTATTACTAAAATTCAGTAAGAGTTACAAGCAAAGATTCTTGATAAAAGAAATATAACAACACAAACATAAAGACACCCTAGGGCAAGGTCGGGAATGGTAGGTTGTAGTTGGACAACAGGTAGAGGGATTGGTTGGAGGCTGCAGGAACATCAAGAGATTGGAATGGCGTGGTGGCAGCATGGGTTGGCAGGAATGACCGGGCGACAACTGACTGGTAGGCTGGAGGGCTGGTGGCAGCAAGCTGGGAGGGATGAAAGTTACTGCAACAGTAGGTATGTATGGATTTCAATGTCAATAAGAAGGGGGATTAAGGTTGATGGCAGCGGAAACAGGGAAGGGGAAGGTGCATAGGTAGAAGAGCAGCAAGTGACATGTTGCGGAGGATGGGGAAGTCAAGGATAATCACCACTGCGGAGCGAGATACAACCGGAACACCACTCGTCCTTGGATACAAACCTAGAAGGGAAAAGATGGACACCAGAGGCTGTCTTAACATAAAATTCAATAAAAAAAGAACCCTAACGCAAGAAAAATACATACTTATAGCAAATAGCTAGAAGGGAGAGGCCCCTTGCCTTCGGCGGCAACCCTAGCCCATAAAGATGGATTGGTCGACCCTGCTCCCCTTTTGTCTGAACCGGTTCAACTGATCCAACTGGTTTAACCCGTTTAGAGAGCCCCATGTCAGTCTCTCAGGGTTGGGGGAGCTTCAATCCTATTTGTCGAAGCTTTTGTCTACATGTTGTTGGTGATACTGCGGTTCTAACCTCCTGGACTGAAGGCTTTTTGACTGCAGTCTGAGAATCACTTGGATCCCACTGGCGACTGCACTATCCGCCAAGGCATCTGAGGATTTCTCCGTACTTGTGAGCAAACATCCATATCAGTACAATCTTCTTCGAGCTCACTACTGATCTGCCTTAGGCCCGTGTGTCACACATATATCGATAGATCCTCCCAAAGTAACCCAAGGTTGACTCAACCTGATTTGAAGTGAAGGTAACCTGAACCTCCTCATGATGATGTCCTAGTCTTATCATCCTCTGTCGTCACCAAAACTAGTCCCACCGACGTTGCTCTGTTGGCAAGGGCACCAGTGATCTCGGACTCCATAGGTGGGAGAAGGACGATGAGCTTCCCCTCCTTGGTGAAGGAGTAGATGTTTCTAAATTTTTTGTGCTCTATGTTGTGGTCAAATTATTACGGTCTCTCCAACAAAATGTGGTAGACATCCATGATACCACGTCGCACGACACCTGATCCTGCAACTGCCTTGGGACAATGTTGAACCCTTCTTGTGCAACTTTAGAGAATATAGTTGGGAATGTCTCTGAGTCATTTGACTTAGTTTCTCCATCATCTGTAGAAGCCACGTTCCATTCATAGTACAACGGGTGTAGAATATGTTGCACCGAAGCAATTGCACATCCCTCATATCTTTGGTTTGTAGCACCCACCAATCCACGAGCACTTTGCCTTCTTTCAGTGGAAGGTGATACACCTCACCTTGTTCTACAAGTGCTTTCTCGTTACTAGCCTTCTCTACGACGCCCTGCTCAGTAAAAAACACTACTTGACTTGTCGGGCAATTGGAGACAATGTGCCTGAATTTATGACATCTAAAGCATTTCAGTCTGCAACTATAGTAGCCGTGCTACTCTCGGGCTTCTTCTCATTTAAAGACATTGGTAACTGTCCTTATCTGAACCAGTGTCTTTAACTGTGGGTGGTTGCCAAATAGGTGGTAGTTTTATGTTTTATTTATGTTGTTCCCACCTTCAGGGATATGGTCTGAACATGTCCCAGTGACCAATAAGGTTACCACTGTACAATGTTACTCATAGCAAGCTTAAGGCCCCTGGATAACGGGCTATATTGTGCTCCTCTGGTTTGAGAAACTCACACTTTATCTACAACTGGTCAAAATGTATCGTGAAATCTTCCACTGATATATTCTCTGTTGGAGGGGGTGGAATTTCAGATATATATCCTGACGGTATGAGGAGGTATATATTTTCTCAGGATATCCTTTCTCATCTTCTCCAATCTAATAATCTTGTCATTGTCTTCTCTCTTCCTCTGCCTCTACAAGTTTTTCACAACGAAGAGGCGCCCTTTCTTAATTTGATGGCCGCTAGTTTTACCCTTCTATCTTTTGAGACATCCTTGTACTCAAAGATTCTNCATTTAATAATTTTGTCATTGTCTTCTCTCTTCCTCTGCCTCTGCAAGTTTTCCACAACAAAGAGGCGCCCTTTCTTAATTTGATGGCCGCTAGTTTTACCTTCTATCTTTTGAGACATCCTTGTACTCAAAGATTCTCTTAACTGACGTAGCCATTCAAATGAAGTTTTCAGGATCTATACCTCCATCGAACTCTGTTAGATCCAACCTGATTCTGAAGTCTCTGTGTCCTCCATATGTGACCTTCTCTCTCGGCCTCCTCTGATATTTGATTTCAAAGCACTGGACTTTTCTTCATCGTTGAAATCCTCTCTATGGAAGGGGTTGAAATTCTCATCTCTTTCACTCCTTCACTTTCCCCGTCACGATCGAGGGTAATTTCCCCTAGGTTTCATCGTCCATGTCCATATGCCTCGGCTGAAGTCGATGAATCTGTCATTGTATCTCTTCTCGAGTAGGCTCCAGCATGTTTCTTCTTGGTGGCATGGCTAGGGCTTAGGGTTTGGAGGTGAAAGAGAGTTTATGAGACTAATTGAATGTCTAGTAAAATCAATTTGATGTTGCTGATTTTGAAAATCAGCGAGGAGAAATTAGGGCATGGGAATAGGAAAGAAAATTTTTGGTGGAGGAGGTAAGGCGGATCCTAGCAATTAGATGATAGGACTAGGTTATGGTAGCTTTGATACTTAATGATATTGAAGTTAACGGAAATTATAATAGAAATTTACATATTTTTGCTGAATTTTATGAGGGGTTGCAAAAAAAGACTTTTGATGATAGAAAAATAACAACACAAAAATAAAGACACCCTAGGGAGAGGTCGGCAATGTTGGGCTGAGGTTGGACAACAAGTAGAGGCCTAGTTAGACATTGTTGACACAACAGGAGGTTGGAATGGCGTGGCGGTAGCAGGAGATGGCATTAATGAAGGGGCAACAATAGCAGTTAGGCAGAGGGAAGGGTGGCAACAATCGACTAGGAGGCTGGAGGGTTTGTAGCAACAAGCTGGGACTGAGGAAAGGTAATACAACAACAGGTAGGCGTGATGTATGGGTTTCAACAGCAGTATGATGGGGGATTAGGGCTGGTGGCAGGGGAAATGGGGAAAGGGAAGTTGTGCAAGTGGAAGAGTAGTGGGCGACAGGTTGTGGAGAATGGGGTAAGTTGAGGACTCAGAGCGAGATATAGTCGGAGCATCACTTGTCCTAAGATACTACCCTAGAAGGGAAAAAAGAGATGTCGGGAACTGTCTCGGCAGAAAGCTAAATTAAAGTTGAACCCTAACACAAGAAAAGTACATACATATATTAGATAACTAGAAAGAGGAGGCCCCTCCCCTTGGGCGGTAACACTAACGCATAAACATGGACTGGCTGACCTTGCTCACCTCTTGGCTAAACCTGTTCAGTTGTGATGCAGCTGCTTTAGCCTCTCTAGAGAGCCTCACGTCACTTGCATAACGGTAAAATTTTAGATTCGCATAAGAAAGCTATGCCAATTTAAAGAATTTTTTTTATGATATTGGAGTAGTTTGGTTTGTAGAATTTTTCAATAGATTTTTGAAAACTAGCATGATAATGAATGTTTGAGAAGTATTTTAGTGCCATTGTTCAAGAATAATGAAAATATTCCGGATTTGTAGATTTAAAAATATCAAAATAATGAGACAATGATACCTGAGTTAACTCAAACCATACAACAACAACAACAATAGCAGCTACAAAGCCTTAATCCCACTACATGGGGTCGGCTACATGAATCCTTTTTCTCCATTGCGTCCTATTTAGTGTCATATTTTCATTTAGTTCTAATAAATCAAGATCGTTTTTTATACAATATGCCCAAGTGTTTCTAGGTCTACCTCGGCCTTTCTTAACATAAGTCGAATCTAAAACACTTACTCTCCTAATCAGATCCTTAGATGGTCGACGTTTAATGTGACCAAACCATCTAAGATGGCTCTCTCTAATTTTGTCCGTCATTGGAGCTACACCAACCCTATCATGGATATATTCATTTCGCATTTTGTCTCTGAGTGTAAAACCACTCATCCACCTAATCATTCTTATCTCGGCAACACTTAACTTAATATTAGGCTTCTCTTTTAAAGGCCAACATTCAACGCCATAGAGCATTGCAGGTCTCACCACTCTCTTATAAAATTTTTCTTTCAGTCTAAGCGGTATACTTCTCCATCACACAAAAGGTTCAAAGATTTCCTCCATTTAAACCAACCAACTTGAATTCTACTATTAACATCCCCATCTATATCACTATCGCTTTGAATGGCAGATCTGAGATATCTAAATCGTTCACACCTTTTAATAATTTGACACCCAAAGTTACACTTCTATTACTAGAGCTACTACTACTACTAAAATTACATTCAATTTATTCAGTTTTAGTTCTACTCAAATGAAGGCCTTTAGACTCCAATATAAACCTCCATAATTCAAGTTTTTCTTGGGCTTTTTCTCTTGTTTTATCCATGAGAAGGATATCATCAACAAAAAGCATACACCAAGGTACATCCTCCTGCAAATGTCTAGTAAGACCATCCATAACTAAAGCAAAAAGATATGGGTTGAAAACTGATTCCCGATATAATCCAACAGGAATATGAAAATATTTGGTGAATCCGCCTTCAGTTCGAACACAAGTAACAACTCTAGTATATATATCTTTAATGACTTGAAGATAAGTCATATGAACATCTTCTTCTCAAGAACGTTCCAAAGGACATCTCTTGGAACCTTATCGTAAGATTTTTCTAAATCAATAAATATCAAATGTAGATCTTCTTTATTATCTCTGAACTTCTTCATCAAACCTCTCAATAAATGTATAGACCTGAGTTAACTCAAACCATAATAGAAAAAATAAATATGATTACTGAAACTCAAATGTGGAATTACAGACAACCAATCAGAATAGGAAATAACAACACCACGATACCAAAATAGAAAGTAACTGGCATGACATCAACACTCAATGAGGGTGGATCCGTAGTGGTGGTGGTTGGTGAGGATTTGAAAGGTGTCGTGGAGGTAGAAAAGACAGTCAGGAAGCAGAATACAACAAGTAAATGATTTCCATGGGGCCAGACAACGAGTAGATAGTCAGAGGATGTTAAACGAGGGTTGGCCAGGTTGAGGGCAGAAATGAGGAAGGGCGGAGAGTGGCGATGGCAACAGGGACGCGGTAGATAAATTGTCGACAGTGTGACAGCTGGTGCGGAAGGCTGTGAGGAAGACTAGGAAGGGGAGAAAGTCGATTGGGAGGGCTGTGTGGGCTGCTAGGGAGGATGGCGACAAGGTTGGCGACTGGATGGAGACGATAATAGCACGTTGACAGCTGGAGAGAGGTGCCAAGGCGTAGTTTGTTGCCAGATAGACACTGCTTACAGCTGAAGCACATTCTCACATTTATATACGAATCTCAAAGGGAAAAATTGGACACCGACAACCATACTGATAGAAATATGAGCAAAGAAATGCCCTAAAGCACAACTAACAACAACTATATAGACATAGGGTAAAGAAGAGTGGGCCCCGCTTCGAATAGAAGGGAGCACCATACTTGGAAGGATCGGTTGGTTCCTCCATTGCCGGAACCAAACCAGACTCGTGCCACTCGCGACATTTGTCGCGACTAGGGCATGAATGACAACCGCGCCAATCTCCCCCGATTGGGTGGGATTGGGCTTCACATAGTATGGAGTCAAATGAAGCATGTTGCAAGTAGTAGAAATCTCCAGGTATTTCAATCTTACATGCATTGTCATTCTAAAGCACATCCTAGTAAAATAAATATTCATCTTTTTTGGGAAAAAATGGAGTTGGAGCTATATGGGAATGTGTATCTCTACGAACTAAACCTCGAGTCATCAAATCTGTAATTGGCTTCCTCCACCATTTTATTCATCCGAGTGTATCTGATAAACAAATATGTATGGAGGATTCAACTATGTGAAGAAATATACGGTAGGCTGAGCAACTTTAATTAGCAATCACTCAAGATATATTTCTTCTTGTTCTCTGGAAGGACGTGGAACCCACTATAGGATATTCTCTCCTGTTAAGTTTCTAAGGCAATTTTCAAACCTACGAGCCATCCCTCTTATCTGATCTTCTGTCAGTAGATACACTATTGAATTGACTGTACTACCCAAATAACCTCATATGGTTTTCTAGAAGTAGCTTAAGAGCATCTCTGGGGCAACTCCGGAGGTTGGTTATGTATTTGAAAATTCTGAAATCTTCTTATATAATGTTGCTCTGTGTCTAGAATCAATCCCTCTAACTCATGAACATTTTGGACATTCAATGCCAGTCTTGTTGTTGCTACCATGAATGCCTGCATAAATGTGGTTTGAGGCACCACAACATCATACTTTATATTAACGTCTATTACCTCAGACTCATTACCTTCTAGGACCGCCAAGATTAATTCAGTCGGAGTATCTATCTTGGCAATTGGAATTGTTTGCATTTCTTCCTCGTTTGCTAGAAGTTGAGAATCTTTTATGAAATCATCTTCCCCTCTTGGACCGTTGTGTATTATGCAATTTGATTCAGTATCCCCAAATTCATGGCATTTAAAACACTTCCTGGATGGGATGTTTTTGGGAATGCTGATTGGTTCTCTCTGTTCTCCGCTCTGAACTAGTATTTCCTCAAGCAGGTCCAGCTTGGATTTTCCCTGTGTACTCTATTTGTTCAATCTTGGGATTGAACCTTGCCTGTAAAATGTGATGGTGGCTTGGTGATGCAATCTCTCCATTTTTGAAGCTGTAGTCTGAACATTTGGTCTGCAGTGACCTGATAGGAACTTAACGCTACATTTCTCACTCTATCTTGGACCATGTAATAATTTTAATCTTACATTCTCGTTGCCGAAGAACTTTTAAGTTCGCCCACCATTGAGATGCACTTTTCCTTAACTTGATGCCGGTTAGTTTCATCATTCCATGTGGTGGAATGTTATGGCACTCAAAAACACATTCCATGGTCTAGAGCCACTTGATGATTTCATCCGGATCTATGTGGTCATTGAAATGTGTGACCTAAAAAATTTGGCTTCTCCAATATTTCATGCCAAATATTTGGGATAGTGGTTCTTCATCTCATGGTTCAAATGGAATTTGTGTGACCTCTTTGGATGGTATTTTTTCCTCGATTTCATTGAGTCATTGTAGCACTTGGCGGAGTTATCACTATATCTCTTTCATGGCAAACTTCTAATCAACACCTGACACTTATCTTCTCTGAGCCATGATTAGGGTTTGGGGGTGGGTAAGGGGAAAATGTGTAATGGTGATGTAGAGTGGGGAAAGAAAATTTAGAGGAGATGGAGATGGGTTTTGGTATGGCGGATGCTAGAAACCTTAGGGTAGGACTAAGGTTAGGCTAATTCTGATACCAAATGATATTAGAGTTAACCCAAACCACACTAGAAAAAGTAAATATTAATATTGAAACTCAATTGTGGGCTTATAAACAAGCATTTGGAATAGGAAATAACAACAATACGATGCCATAAATGGAAAGTAAGAACTGACACGACACAAACACTCAACCGGGGTGGATCCTAGGGTGGTGGTGTTGGTCATGGTCGTTGAGGGTTGGAAACGTGGAGCAGGGGTGGAAAGACGATTGACAAGCAGAAAACAAGAAGACAATTGTTTCTATGGGGTCAGAAAACAAGTAGATAGTCGGGAGACGAAGCGTGAAGGTTGACTGGGGTGAGGGTAGCGCAAGGGGGAAGGGCGGAAATGGCTGCAAGACTGCCGATGGGGGAGGCTAGGATGGGGCGACAGTTGATTAGGAGGGTGGGCTGCTAGGGAGGATGGCAACAAGGTTGACTGGCGGGAGGCGATGCCGACAGGTTGGAGGCTTGTGGGAGGAATTGGGGAGCGGTTTAGGTACGAATAGACGCCATCTCTAGATGAGTAACTACCTTATTACTTTCTCGCCGTTGGATACAACTCTCGGAGGGGAAAATCGGAAGCTGGCGGCTATCTTGATAGAAATCTGAGCAAAGAACTGACCTACACAACAAGCAATATCTATATATACCTAGGGTAAAGAGTAGTGAGCCCCGCTCCCAATAAGAAGGAACAACATACATGGAAGGACCGGTCAATCCCTCCTTTGCCTAGATCAGACCGGTCGCATGACGCTCGCATATAATGTGGAATTATAGGTGAGAGTAATAGAACATATACAACAACAACAACAACAACAACAACAACAATAAGACCTTAGTCCCACTACGTGGGGTCGGCTATATGAATTTTTTTTCTCCATTGGGTATATGCTAAGAAGTATCACCATATGAAAATTAATAAAAGGAAGTAGAACAAAAAAAAAAAAAACTTTACAAGATTTTACTTAGATATTAAGACATCATTTAATTGAGTATTATGATAATGAATTTAGTTTTTGGTTAAAAGTANTCGCACATACCACAAGTCTTATGCATTTACATATCTAACAACTAAAGTTTGCTATTTATATTTATAACACTTTGGTATTAAAAATCTATACATGAAAATGGGTATTTCACTTTATAAAGTTAGTGATAGTGCTATTTTTGGCGTGTGTCAAAATTTTAGTACTACATATGTAAATATAGAATGTCTGGTGTTAGATATGTAAATATAGGAATTGTGTGGTATGCATGTAAATGGCCCTTTTCTTTTTAGTCCGATATTTTGCCTTGGATACCAATATTTTAATATATTAGGGGCGAACTGATACAATTTATTACTAATTTCATTCCTGTAGCCATTTTTAATATTAAAACTGACGAGTATATGCAAATTTGTCTCCCAAAAGATCCAAAGCCATTGTGTTCCACAAGTCTGCATATTCTTGAAAATCTGGAGGAATTTTCTACAACTTCTTGTCTATGCCAACGAAAAAATTTTCATTTTTGGTTATTAATTCTTGAAAGCATATAGATCCCTGATTTTAACTGCTCATGGTTAAACTAATACTATTTTATCAATGGTAACTTGCAGGCCTTCAGAAGGCTGTATGAGGAAGTTGGCCTAGGATGGGTCTATGCCCTTACAAAATATAAGCCGGTAAGTCAAAAACTTAATTGTTTAACTTAATATGTTATTGAATTAACAGTGAATATGATCTCTTGTTAAAAATGTGGAATGGTTTTTGAAATTTGTGACATGGTATTTTGTTTTGACAGAATCCTCCGGAAAAGATTACCTTTTACTGTACTTTAGATGGTGAAGTTTTATATTCAGTCAATGAGTAAAGTATCAAATTAGTTCCCTGACTATTTAGATGAGGCCATTTTAGTCCCAGAGTTTATAAAAGTGCTGAATTAGAACTGTTTTAGCTGGGACTAAAATAGTCTTGACTGGGGGCTATTTTAATTTATATTAAAAAGGTTGGGGACTAAAATGACACTTTTTGAAACTTTGGGGCTAAAATGATTCCCTATAAAGAGTCAGGTGACCATTTGCCATTTTTCTTTTCAGTGAATAGAAGAACCTAGTTTTTATGTTATATTCTACTCTGGTATGATGTAACTTAATTTCTCTTGAGACTATTTGTATGAAAATGTTATGCTATCTTCATAAAAGCAAGTGGATCCTGATAACATTTTTGGTATAGTCTTTTTTTTTTATTGCATTCAGTACCTCTCACTTCTGAGTGCTATCTTCAGAAATGACATTAGATCTGTGCTGTTTTTTAGGAATAAAATATGGGCATTTACACACACAATTTTTATGTATTTATATATTTCACACTTAAACTTTCATATTTACAGACATAACACTCAAATCTCTTATATCACATAAAAAATAGCACAATTATCACTTTCTAAAAGTGAAATACACCTTCTCATGAACAGGTTTAAAGCACCAGAGTGCTATGTTTGTAAATATGAAAGTTTAGGTTTGAGATATATAAATACATAAGAATTGTGTGCTACACTTTATATGTAAATTTCCCAATAAATTAATGTTTTCCATTGTATTAAAAATGTCATCAGCTCTCAGAGTTTTCTGATCAACTTTTGGTTTTAACTACATTCTCTTAACACTCGAGTTTGTAAACAAAATTTAACATAAATTATATATTTCTATGAAATTATCAATATTAATTCTATTAAATGTGACATTTTGGCTATTTATGATATGACTTTTGAAGGTTACTATGTTAAATAGAGTAAAAGCTAAGGTTGGAGATTAAATTCTTTAATGCAAAAACAACTTGTTCTACTCAAAATAAGTATAAAGTTACAACTTTACCCAGACAATTTATTTCTTATATTTCTAGTTGGATAATTCATCAAGCTATAGTTAGCATTCGTTATCAGTAGAAGAATAATGATAAAGCAGGAGCAGAACTTCAGGTGATTCTTGAACTTGATACAGATGGATTCTTGAGAAAGGTAATGCACATTCTTAAAAAAGGTTCTGCTGCAATCAATTAATGTGAGATGGATTAAGGCAACATCCTTTGTGCTAGAGTGAAAGTGACGCGCGAGCTAAAATTGAGATGTGTTACTATAAATGCTACAGTGATACCGATGTGTGACTGTAGATGCTACAGTGACACCCTATGTGTTACTGTAGCTGCTACTGTACTACGGTCCCTCTTGCCTCTTTTGATTCCGTTCCTTATTTACCACCATCACTTTTATCCTAATTTCAAATTCTTTCCTTTCCCATCACTCGTCCTTTATTTATTGCCTATTCTTCTACTTACCTAATCTACCTACTAACCCTTTCTTATTTATAGATGTTGTTTGCTAAGGACAGGACAAATTTTGATGAGTACAAATTTTTGAGTGCTGCCTTCGAGGCGTTCTTCTCCTCTGGGATTGTACCTGACAACGAGAAGGTGCTCCGGCTGTACCTCGTTCGAGGTGGTGACCGTCTCCAAGGGTCTGGGTGGTGCCCCTGTTGTAGTTCGACCCTCGACGAGACATTTATCCTTCGGCAGCCCCTTCGCCCCCCCTATTCCAGCAGCCGCACATCGCCCTCCGACCTTCTTCCTGTTGCCCTCTAGGCCCTCCCTCCTCATTCCAGTAGCATTCCTGCTGCCCTCAGCCCCGCCGACACCTTCCCTGCTACAGTTTGACGTCTCCAAGATGTTGTACTATTGTCGCTAGCCCTGCGGACGCCTTTCTCGCTGTTGTTTGGTGCTTTCCACAGCCGTCCCTGCTCCATCTAATAGTCCGCCAAGATCCTTTCTTGACCACCACCCTTGTCCCCGCTTTCTAGTTGATCGTTTATGTCTTCTCCTTTTCATTTGTATGTTTTCTGCCATTTATTTCATGCTCGCAAGAGTCTTGTTTGTATAATTTTGAATTCAGTAATAATAATTGTGTTTTTCATGATGTTTTGAGCTTCCTCCGATATCATTTGATATAAGAGCCAGCCCATCCCTATTCATTTGATAATAATCGGGACACGGTACTGTAGCTGCTACAATACCGCAGACACGTTACTGTAGCTACTACAGTAACCGCATATCACTCTTGCTTATTTTGATTCTATAACTTATCTACCACCTTCCACTTCTATCCCAATTTCAAATTCTTTCATTTTCCATCACCCTTGCTTTATTTATTTCCTATTCTTCTACTTAACTCATCTACCTACTAACCCCCTCTTATTTATACATGTTGTTTTCTAAGGTTAGGGCAGATTTTGATGAGTATGGATTTCTGAGTGCTACCTTTGAGGCGTTCTTACTCTCTGGGAGCTATTTGACACTTTCCGCAACTATCCCTGCACCCCCAGCAGTTCGCTAAGAACCTTTTTCAATCACCACCCTTGTCCCCATGTTCTCGATTGTTTATATAGTTTTTGTTGCTTTCTATATTATATTTTATAATTGCCATATTGTCCTTTCCGTTTGTATTTTTATTGTCGTTTATTACATTTTCGCAAGAGTCCCCATTTGTACCATTTTGAATTCAGTAATAATAATTGTGCATTTTATGATGGTTTGGGCTTCCTCCAATATCATAAAATCTTTCTCATTATAGTATGATTGCATCAAGGGTGAACACAATTTCATATATATGTGTATTAGTTATGGAGATACTTATAAAGGATATTCAAAGTGAATGGCATTATATATTTTTCATATAAGAATTCTTATTGGTGAGAAATCTACTTAAATAAATCAAATTTTAGAAAAAATAGAGAAAACATCATAATAGAAGAATGAGAACTAATAGGATAATAATTAAGCATTATTAGTGGATGTCATTGACAGTTTTTTTATTAATTTTATTGATGATATGATATATATGTGAGATATATTCAAGTATCTTCGATTAATCATGTTGAATAATGGAGATATGAGTGAGGATATAAATTCTAGAGTTAATGTTGAATTGTTAAAATGGATAAATATTTTTAGTGTATTATACAATATGATGATGTCTTCATGACTTGAAGGCATCTTAAAATTGAAATTAGGGTTTCCTTGTTCTAAAGAAGGTGTTGATAGGTAAGTTGTACACATTTTTGCATATCAAAAAGTTAATCTTATTAAATTTCTTCAAGATGATATTTTTTTATGTTATCATTTGAGTTATAGTGTACTAGGCTAATGATATTAATTTTCTAGGATTAATCAAATATGTTTATGTGCATCTTTAAGAAATCTAAATATTATTTTATTGCAATCAAATGTGTTCTTTAAGGTTTGAAACTATAGCGCGCATGCAAAAGACATAATATATAGCATGCTAGCTATTAAATATAAAAGAAATTCACTCATACCTCTTAATGATTTATTATTTTCTAATTTACTTTCCACATTCTCTTCAATTTTTTTCTGATGCTATCCATGATTGTTATATCTAGTTTGTTAGCAATTTAATATAAAAGAGAGTCAATATTACCTTTAAAGCGTTACTTATCCACTCGCTGATATCGAAGTTAACTCAAACCACAATAAAAATGCAAATATTATTGCTAAAATTCAGTAAGCGTTACAAACAAAGATTCTTGATAAAAGAAAAATAACAACACAAACATAAAGACACCCTAGGGCAAGGTCGGGAATGGTAGGCTGTAGTTGGACAACAGGTAGAGGGATTGGTTGGAGGCTGTAGGAACATCAAGAGGTTGGAATGGCGTGGTGGCAGCATAGGTTGGCAGGAATGACAGGGCGACAACTAACTGGTAGGCTAGAGGGCTGGTGGCAGCAAGCTGGGAGGGATGAAAGTTACTGCAACAGTAGGTATGTATGGATTTCAACATCAATAGGAAGGGGGAGTAGGGTTGATGGCAGCGGAAACAGGTAAGGGGAAGGTGCACAGGTAGAAGAGCAGCAAGTGACATGTTGCGGAGGATGGGGAAGTCAAGGATAATCACCACTGCGGAGCGAGATACAACCGGAACACCACTCGTTCTTGGATACAAGGGAAAAGAGGGACACCTGAGGCTGTCTTGACAGAAAACTCAATAAAAAAATAACCCTAACACATGAAAAATACATAATTATTGCAGATAGCTAGAAGGGGGAGGCCCCTTGCCTTCGGCGGCAACCTTAGCCCATAAAGATGGATTGGTCGACCTTGCTCCCCTTTTGGCTGAACCAGTTCAACTGATCCAACTGGTTTAACCCCCCTAGGGAGCCCCATGTCAGTCTCTCAGGGTTGGGGGAGCTTCAATCCTATTCGTCGAAGCTTTTGTCTACTTGTTGTTGGTGATACTGCCGTTCTAACCTCCTGGACTGAAGGCTCTTCAACTGCAGTCTGAGAATCACTTGGATCCCACTGGCGACTGTACTATCCGCCAAGGCACCTGAGGATTTCTCCATACTTGTGAGCAAACATCCATATCAGTACAATCTTCTTCGAGCTCACTACTGATCTGCCTTGGGCCTGCGTGTCACACATATATCGATAGATCCTCCCAAAGTAACCCAAGGTTGGCTCAACCTGATTTGAAGTGAAGGTAACGTGAACCTCCTCATGATGGTGTCCTAGTCTTATCATCCCCTGTCGTCACCAAAACTAGTCCCACTGACGTTGCTCAGTTGGCAAGGGCACCAGTGATCTCGGACTCCATAGGTGGGAGAAGGACGATGAGCTTCCCCTCCTTGGTGAAGGAGTAGATGTTTCTAAATTTTTCGTGCTCTGTGTTGTGGGCAAATTATTACGGTCTCTCCAACAAAATGTGACAGACATTCATGATACCACGTCGCACGACACCTGATCCTGCAACTGAAGCCCAATCAAAAACTCGGCCAGACACCTTGGGACAATGTTGAACCCTTCTTCTGCCACTTAGAGAATATAGCTGGGAATGTCTCTGAGCCATTTGAATTAGTTTCTCCACCATCTGCTTAGACACCACGTTTCGTTCATAGTGCAACGGGTGTAGAATATGTTGCACCGAAGCAACTGCACGTCCCTCATATCTTCGGTTTGTAGGACCTGCCAATCCATGAGCACTTTGCCTTCTTTCAGTGGAAGGTGATACACCTCACCTTGTTCTTCAAGTGCTTTCTCGTTACTAGCCTTCTCTATGACGCCCTGCGCAGTAAAAAACACTACTTGGCTTGTCGGGCAATTGGAGGCAATGTGTCTGAATTTATGACATCTAAAACATTTCGGTCTGCAACTATAGTAACCGTGCTACTCTTCTCGGGCTTCTTCTCACTCGGGGTAACTGTCCTTATCTGAACCAGTGTCTTTAACTGTGGGTGGCTGCCAAATAGGTGGTGGTTTTATGTTCTGTTTATGTTGTTCCCACCTTCAGGGATATGGTTTGAACATGTCCCAGTGACCAATAAGGTTACCACTATACAACGTTACTCATAGCAAGCTTAAGGCCCCTAGATAACGGGCTATATTGTGCTCCTCAGGTTTGAGAAACTCACACTTTATCTACAATTGGTCAAAATGCATCGTGAAATCTTCCACTGATATATTCTCTGTTGGATGGGGTGGATTTCAGATATATATCCTGACGGTATGAGGAGGTATATATTTTCTCAGGATATCCTTTCTCATCTTCTCCAATCTAATAATCTTGTCATTGTCTTCTCTCTTCCTCTGCCTCTACAAGTTTTTCACAACGAAGAGGCGCCCTTTCTTAATTTGATGGCCGCTAGTTTTACCCTTCTATCTTTTGAGACATCCTTGTACTCAAAGATTCTCTTAACTGACGTAGCCATTCAAATGAAGTTTTCAGGATCTATACCTCCATCGAACTCTGTTAGATCCAACCTGATTCCGAAGTTTCTGTGTCCTCCATATGTGACCTTCTCTCTCGGCCTCCTCTGATATTTGATTTCAAAGCATCGGACTTGTCCTCTTCATCGTTGAAATCCTCTCTATGGAAGGGGTTGAAATTCTCATCTCTTTCGTTCTTTCACTTTCCCCGCCACGATCGAGGGTAATTTCCCGTAGGTTTCATCATCGATGTCCATATGCCTCGGCTGAAGTCGATAAATGTGTCAATGTATCTCTTCTCGAGTAGGCTCCAGCATATTTCTTCTTGGTGGCATGGCTAGAGCTTAGGGTTTGGAGGTGAAAGAGGGTTTATGAGACTAATTTAACGTGTAGTAAAATCAATTTGATGTTGCTGATTTTTGAAAACCAGCTAGGAGAAATTAGGGCATGGGAATAGGAAAGAAAATTTTTGGTGGAGGTAAGGCGGATCCTAGTAATTCGATGATAGGACTAGGTTATACCATCTTTTATACCCAATGATATTGAAATTAATGGAAACTATAATAGAAATTTACATATTATTGTTGAAATTCGTGAGGGGTTGCAAACGAAGACTTTTGATGATAGAAAATAACAACACAAAAATAAAGACACCCTAGGGAGAGGTCGGCATTGTTGGGCTGAGGTTGGACAACAGGTAGAGGCCTAGTTAGACGGTGTTGACACAACAGGAGGTCGGAATGGCGTGGCGGTAGCAGGAGATGGCATTAATGAAGGGGCGGCAATAGCAGTTAGGCAGAGGGAAGGGTGGCAACAATCGACTAGGAGGTTGGAGGGTCTGTAGCAACAAGCCGGGACTGAGGAAAGGTAATACAACAACATGTAGGCGTGATGTATGGGTTTCAACAACAGCATGATGGGGGATTAGGGTTGGTGGCAGGGGAAATGGGGAAAGGGAAGTTGTGCAAGTGGAAGAGTAGTGGGCGATATGTTGTGGAGAATGGGGTAAGTTGAGGACTCAGAGCGAGAGATAGCCGGAGCATCACTTGTCCTAAGATACTGCCCTAAAAGGGAAAAGAGAGATGCTGGAAACTGTCCCGACAGAAAGCTAAATTAAAACTGAACTCTAACACAAGAAAAGTACATACATATATTAGATAACTAGAAAGAGGAGGCCCCTCCTCTTGGGCAGTAACTTTAACGCATAAACATTGACTGGCCGACCTTGCTCACCTCTTGGCTAAACCTGTTCAGTTGTGATCCAGTTGCTTTAGCCTCCCTAGAGAGCCTCACGTCACTCGCATAACGATAAAATTTTAGATTCACATAAGAAAGCTATGCCAATTTAAAGAATCTTTATTATGATATTGGAGTAGTTTGGTTAGTAGAATTTTTCAATAGATTTTTGAAAACTAGCATGCTAATGAATGTTTGAGAAGTATTTTAGTGCCATTGTTCAAGAATAAGGAAAATATTTCGGATTTGTAGATTTAAAAATATCAAAATAATGAGACATTGATACCTGAGTTAACTCAAACCATACAACAACAGCAACAACAACAACAAAGCCTTAATCCCACTACATGGGGTCGGCTACATGAATCCTTTTTCTCCATTGTGTCCTATTTAGTGTCATATTTTCATTTCCTTCTAGTAAATTAAGATCATTTTTTATACAATAAGCCCAAGTCTTCCTAGGTCTACCTTTGTCTTTCTAAATAAATTAAAATCGTTTTTTATACAATAAGCCCAAGTTTTTCTAGGTCTACCTCGGCCTTTCTTAACATAAATCTAATCTAAAACACTTACTCTCTTAATCAGATCCTTAAACGGTCGACGTTTAATGTGACCAAACCATCTAAGACGACTCTCTCTAATTTTGTCCGTCATTGGAGCTACACCAACCCTATCATGGATATATTCATTTCGCATTTTGTCTCCGAGTGTAAAGCCACTCATCCACCTAATCATTCTCATCTCGGTAACACTTAACTTAATATTATGCTTCTCTTTTAAAAGCCAACATTCAGCGCCATAAAGCATTGCAGATCTCACCACTCTCTTATAAAATTTTCCTTTCAGTCTAAGCGGTACACTTTTCTTTCACACAAAAGGCCCGAAGATTTCCTCCATTTAAACCAACCAACTTGAATTCTACTATTAACATCCCAATCTATATCACCGTCGCTTTGAATGACAAACCCGAGATATCTAAATCGTTCACACTTTTTAATAATTTGACACCCAAAGTTACACTTCTGTTACTAGAGCTACTACTACCACTAAAATTACATTCAATGTATTCAGTTTTAGTTCTACTCAAATGAAGGCCTTTAGACTCCAATGCACCTCCATAATTCAAGTTTTTCCTGGGCTTTTTCTCTCGTTTTATCCACGAAAAGGATATCATTCATAATTCAAGTTTTTCCTGGGCTTTTTCTCTCGTTTTATCCACGAGAAGATATCATCAGCATGTTTTTCCTGGGCTTTTTCTCTCGTTTTATCCACGAGAAGAATTGCAGACCTCCATAATTCAAGTTTTTCCTGAGCTTTTTCTCTCGTTTTATCCACGAGAAGAATATTATCAGCAAAAAGCATACACCAAGGCTCTCCTGGGCTTTTTCTCTCGTTTTATCCACGAGAAGAATATCATCAGCAAAAAGCATACACTTGAGCTTTTTCTCTCGTCTTATCCATGAGAAGTATATCATCAACAAAAAGCATACACCTAGGTACATCCTCCTGCAAATGTCTAGTAAGACCATCCATAACTAAAGCAAAAAGATATGGGTTGAAAACTGATTCCTGATGTAATCCAACAGGAATATGAAAATATTTGGTGAATCCGCCTTTAGTTCGAACACAAGTAACAACTCTAGTACATATATCTTTAATGACTTGAATATAAGTCATATCAACCCCTTTCTTCTCAAGAACGTTCCAAAGGACATCTCTTGGAACCTTATTGTAAGATTTTTCTAAATCAATAAATATCAAATGTAGATCCTCCTTATTATCTCTGAACTTCTTCATCAAACCTCTCAATAAATGTATAGACCGGAGTTAACTCAAACCATAATAGAAAAAATAAATATGATTACTGAAACTCAAATGTGGAATTACAGACAACCAATCAGAATAGGAAATAACAACACCACGATACCAAAATAGAAAGTAACTGGCATGACATCAACACTCAATGAGGGTGGATCCGTAGTGGTGATGGTTGGCGAGGATTTGAAAGGTGTCGTGGGGGTAGAAAAGACATTCATGAAGTAGAATACAACAAGTAAATGATTTCCATGGGGCCAGACAACGAGTAGACAGTCAGAGGATGTTGCACGAGGGTTGGCCAGGTTGAGGGCATAAATGGGGAAGGGCGGAGACAGTGGCGATGGCAACAGGGATGTTGTAGAAAAATTGCCGACGGTGTGAGCTGGTGCGGAAAGCTGCGAGGAAGGCAAAGAAGGGGAGAAAGTCGATTGGGAGGGTTGTATGGGCTGCTAGGGAGGATGGCGACAAGGTTGGCGACTGGCTGGAGGCAATAACAACACGTTGACAGCTGGAGAGAGGTGTCAAGGCGTAGTTTGGTGCCGGATAGACACTGTCTAAAGACAAGTTACAGCTGAAGCACATTCTCACATTTATATACGAATCTCAAAGGGAAAAACTGGACACCGACAACCATACTGATAGAAATATGAGCAAAGAAATGCCCTAAAGCACAACAAACAACAACCACATAGACATAGGGTAAAGAACAGTGGGCCCCGCTCTGAATAGAAGGGAGCACCATACTTGGAAGGATCGGTTGGTTCCTCCATTGCCGGAACCAAACCAGACTCGTGCCACTCGCGACATTCGTCGCGACTGGGGCATGAACGACAACCACGCCAATCTCCCCCGATTGGGTGAGATTGGGCTTCACATAGTATGGAGTCAAATGAAGCATGTTGCAGGTAGTAGAAATGCAAAAATCTCCAGGTATTTCAATCTTACATGCATTGTCATTCCAAAGAACGTCCTAGTAAAATAAATATTCATCTTTTTTGGGCAAAAATTGAGTTGGAGCTATATGGGAATGGGTATCTCTACGAACTAAATCTCGAGTCATTAAATCTGTAATTGGCTTCCTCCACCCATTTTATTCATCCGAGTGTATCTGATAAACAAATACGTATGGAGGATTCAACTATGGGAAGAAATATATGGTAGGCTGAGCAACTTTAATTAACAATCACTCAAGAGATATTTCTTCTTCTTCTCTGAAAGGATGTGGAACCCACTATAGGATATTCTCTCCTGTTAAGTTTCTAAGGCAATTTTCAACCCTGTGAGCCATCCCTCTTATTTGATCTTCTGTCAGTAGATACACTATTGAATTGACTGTACTACACAAATAACTTCATATGGTTTTCTAGAAGTAGCTCAAGAGCATCTCTTGGGCAACTCCGGAGGTTGGTTATATATTTGAAAATTCTAAAATCTTCTTATATAATGTTGCTCTGTGTCTAGAATCAACCCCTCAAACTCATGAACATTTTGGACATTCAATGCCAGTGTTGTTGTTGCTACTATGAATGCTTGCATAAATGTGGTTTGAGGCACCACAACATCATACTTTATATTAACGTTTATTACCTCAGACTCATTACTTTATAGGACCGCCAAGATTAATTCAATCGGAGTATCTATCTTGGCAACTGGAATTGTTTGCATTTCTTCCTCATTTGCTAGAAGTTGAGAATCTTTTATGAAATCTTCTTCCCCTCTTGGACCGTTGTGTATTATGCAATTTGATTCAGTATCCCCAAATTCATGGCATTTAAAACACTTCCTGGATGGTGGCTTGCCTGTAAAATGTGGTGTCTTGGTGATGCGATCTCTCCATTTTTGAAGTTGTAGTCTGAACATTTGGTCTGCAGTGACCTGATAGGAACTAACGCTACATTTCTCACTACATCTTGGACCATGTAATAATTTTAATCTTACATTCTCGTTGCCGAAGAACCTTTAAGTTCGCCCACCATTGAGATGCACTTTTCCTTAACTTGTTGTCGGTTAGTTTCATCATTCCATGTGGTGAAATGTTCTGACACTCAAAAACACATTCCATGGTCTAGAGTCACTTGATGATTTCATCCAGATCCATGTGGCCATTGAAATATGACAAATCCACAGTTTCCTAAAAAATTTGGCTTCTCCAATATTTCATACCAAGTATTTGGGATAGTGGATCTTCATCTCACGGATCAAATGGAATTTGTGTGACATCTTTGGATGATATTCTTTCCTCGATTTCATTGAGTTGTTGTAGCACTCGGCGGAGTTATCACTATATCTCTTTCATGACAAACTTCTGATCAACATCTGACACTTATCTCCTCTGAGCCATGATTAGGGTTTGGGGGTGGGTAAGTGGAAAATGTGTAATGGTGATGTAGAGTGGGGAGAGAAAATTTAGAGGGGATGGAGATGGGGTTTGGTATGGCGGATGCTAGAAACCCTAGGGTAGGACTAAGGTTAGGTAAATTCTGATACCAAATGATATTAGAGTTAACCCAAACCACACTAGAAAAAGTAAATATTAATACTGAAACTCAATTGATGGCTTATAAACAAGCATTTGGAATAGGAAATAACAACAAAACGATGCCATAAATGGAAAGTAAGAACTGACACGACAAAAACACTCAACTATGGTGGATTCTAGGGTGGTGGTGTTGGTCGTGGTCGTTGAGGATTGGAAAAGTGGCGCAGGGGTGGAAAGACGATTGACAAGCAGAAAACAAGAAGACAATTGTTTCTATGGGGTTAGAAAACAAGTAGATAGTCGGGAGACGAAGCGTGAAGGTTGACTGGGGTTAGGGTAGCAAGGGGGAAGGGTGGAAATGGCTGCAAGACAGCCGATGGGGGAGGCTGGGATGGGGCGACAGTTGATTAGGAGGGTGGGCTGCTACGGAGGATGGCAACAAGGTTGACTGGCTGGAGGCTTGTGGGAGGAATTGGGGAGCGGTTTAGGTACGAATAGACACCACCTCTAGATGAGTTACTACCTTAGTACTTTCTCGCCGTTGGATACAACTCTCGGAGGGGAAAATTGGAAGCTAGCGGCTATCCTGATAGAAATCTGAGCAAAGAACCAACCTAACACAACAAACAATATCTATATAGACCTAGGGTAAAGAGTAGTGAGCCCCACTCCCAATAAGAAGGAACAACATACTTGGAAGAACCGGTCAATCCCTCCTTTGCCTAGATCGGACCGGTCGCATGACGCTCGCCGTATAATGTGGAATCATAGGTGAGAGTAATAGAACATATACAATAACAACAACAACAAGAAGAAGAAGACCTTAGTCCCACTACGTGGGGTCGGCTATATGAATCTTTTTTCTCCATTGGATATATGCTAAGAAGTATCACCATGGATCTAGTTTTTTGTTATGAAAATTAATAAAAGGAAGTAGAACAAAAAAAAAACATCTTTACAGGATTTTACTTAGATATTAAGACATCATTTAATTGAGTATTATGATAATGAATTTAGTTTTTGGTCAAAAGTATATTGAAGTCAATGAAGATATCTATAATGGAGCATTAACTAGTATTAGTATTTTTTAGTAATGAAAGAGTTCCCTTACTTGCTTAAAGTTCACCATTAATTGTGTTCTTGTATTAATGTATAAGTTATAAAATATTGGATGAGAGTTATTTTATTTATTTATTTATTTATTTAATGATGTATTTTTATTTTGACTTAAAATATTGGAGAGAATATTCAAAAAAATAAAGGATCTTGGATTAGTTGAGTAATGACTGAACATGTGATGAGCAATATTTCAGTGGTATGATATCAATAATTATCTATTAATATTACTGGAAGATAAAGTAATATCAAGGGACTATTAAAAGAGTGTGGACATGATAAAACTTCTAAAGTTGAGTTGAGTGGTTTAAATGGAGAAATGTCTTGAGAGTACTGTGTGATAAGATAATATCATGGAGACAATTTCTTTTAGATTATATTTGTCGATAATGAATTTTAGTATTGAACAATAAGGAAGTTATAAATAGAAAATTTGCTGTGAAAAACAAAAATTTTAATATGGTCGTGTAACAAAATTAGGAAGGATATATTAAAAAAATGATTATATTAGAGAGATGGGCAATAGCTTCTATTGAAACTAAGACAGTGAAAAATAAATTTAAGAGATCTGAATATGTACAATGAAAGGATGATGTACTAATAAGATCTGTAGATAACATATTGATGCACCAATAAGATGGGTGATTAATTTCAATGTTAAAGGACTAAGAAGAAACAGTGAGACAATACTTAGATAAAATTTGTCAATAGAATACGTTTAATATCTCAGGCAACTCATCAGAAGCAAATGCAGAGTGGAGATTTATAAAATGGATACAAATAGTTGAGATAATATTATGATGATCTAATTCCTTGCCAAGTTCCTGGGCTCATTCCATGTATTATTCTGCACCATATATTTGTAATAGATGTCGTGTTTGCAGTCTATCTTGAATGAATTCATTTGAATCACCCTATTATTCTATGGTGCTTTCAGGTGCAATGGCTCTTATACACCTCATCAAATTTATCCTTAATTGCTGTCAATGATACTCCCCATGTTATCTTGTCCATGCTGTCTAAACTTGTAGTTTTAATATTATAAATTTGTGAGAGGGTTTTGCATATTTGTTTTGTTCTTAACAAGCTCACATTTTCAGTTAGAATGCACATTTTATACAATCTAATAACTTTTCTTGCAGATTTTAAAAATAGCAAATGGGTTATACAGGATCTGGGCTGCATACCGTCTGCAACTTACTGGTAAGACTTCTCTGAGTAATAGAATCTTTGCCCATCTTGATTATTGAGATTTATTTTAATCTAAATTGTTAAACTGTCTAAGAACCTCATATTGATTTTCCATTCCCATTTTTGCTATTTGACTTGTTGGTTTTATGCTGTGTTACTCTTAGGCCGGCCTTCATTGGATAAGATACTTGACTCGAAAAGAAATTTAACAGTAAGTAAATCTTATTATGATTGTAATGCTCTTTTTTATTTGGATGTTGGTGATGTTTTTGAAATTGAAAGGTTATTGCTAGTTGAAAGGGCAATATTTTGAAATGTTATGCTCTTAACTTCTTTTATAAGATTAGTGATAGTAGAATAGAATATTTATTAATAAATGATTCTGTATTAATTATTTTTATTTTCTTTCCTTTATTCCTTTGTTTTATTTTAATTTCTTTCCTTATTAGTATATTCTGTAATGGATATTTATACCCCTCTTTGCACCAATAAGAAGTATCTTGGATTCTATTCTAACATGCTAGAGCATAACCCTAGATCCAATAGCCGCCGGCCTCCTTTGCTGGTTCCAGCAGCGGCCACCTAACCGCCGGCCTCCTTTGCCTGTTTGTACAGGTGCCCTTTCTACAGGAANATAAATGATTATGTATTAATTACTTTTATTTTCTTTCCTTTATTCCTTTGTTTTATTTTAATTTCTTTCCTTATTAGTATATCCTGTGATGAATATTTATACCCCTCTTTGCACCAATAAGAAGTTTCTTGGATTCTATTCTAACATGCTAGAGCATAACCCTAGATCCAACAGCCGCCGGCCTCCTTTGCCGGTTCCAGCAGCGGCCACCTAGCCGCCGGCCTCCTTTGCCTGGTTGTACAGGTGCCCTTTCTACAGGAAGTTTCAACAGTCGCTGATCTTCCGTTTCAAGGCTGCCTCTGTAGTTCCCTGCCGATACCCAGCAGCCGCTTCTACAGGAAGTTTCAATAGCACCTGTTTTATGTCTTTCCCTTCCGCTTCTACAGGAAATTCCAACAGCAGCTTTTTGTTTCTTTTCCTACCGCTGTTTTATTTCNTTCCCTGCCGATACTCAGCAGCCGCTTCTACAGGAAGTTTCAATAGCACTTGTTTTATTTCTTTCCCTTCCGCTTCTACAGGAAATTCCAACAGCAGCTTTTTGTTTCTTTTCCTACCGCTGTTTTATTTCCTTCCAACAGCTGCTGTTTTATATCTCCGATACCAAACAACTGCTAAAACTGTGAGAACTGCTTATCTTCCTGAAGATATCCTGCTGAAATCTGAATTTCTGAAGTTGTATGCATTTACCTGGACTCTATTGGAATTCATCCATGGCTCCCACAACAACATATCTTTTGGCTCTGTTAGAATTATGGCGAATTCATCCAACACTGAATCACCTTCAGAAGGTGTCCTTGATTTCAGCGGAGGACCAGCTCCAACCTCTGCTCCCTTGCAGACCGGAGGACCGAAAATCAATAATTTTTTCATCACAACTCATAAGTTGAACAGTAGTAACTTTCTCCAATTGTCCCAAACAGTGTCTTTGTTTATCAAAGGCCGTGCGAAGTTCGGTCACCTCACATATATGATTTGTGAGCCTCCGAAAACTGACCTAGCATATGGAGCTGGGGAAGTAGAGAATTTCATGGTCATGTCGTGGCTGGTCAACTCCATGAAGACTTCTATGGGCCGATCATATATGTTCCTTCCTTCAGCTAGTGCCCCCTAGACAGTTGTTCATGATACCTACTCAGATATAGAGAATTCCAACCAATTCTATGAGTTATCTAAGAAAATCCGTGAGTCAAAACAAACATCTAGGATCGTGAACCATTACTATAATAGCTGCATTATGGATGGAATGTGATCTATATTATGAGTACACTTGGTAATCTTCAGTCGACCCGCCTCTTTTCCAGAAAATTGTAGAAAATGAGCGCATGTTTCAATTTCTGGCATGCCTCAACAAAGATCTTGACGAAGTCTGGGGTCGTATCCTTGGCCGGGATCTCCTTCTACTCGAACTGCTTGCACTGAGATTCGTCGTGAAGAGAACTGGAGACTTGTTATGCTCGGTACTTCCACTCCGTCTGTTGAAGCGTCTACCTTGGTCTCTAACACTGCTCAACCCCAAGTTGGTCATCCCACTTGTGATTTCTGCGACAAACCACACTCATGATAAGTGTTGGAAGTTCCGTGGGAAAGCTGCATCCAAACCTTCTGCAAAATCTTCTGCTATCAAGGGCCTCGCTACCTCATCTTGATCCAACACAATACAGTCGGCCTCTAGTCAGAACAATCCACAAACCTTCAATTCTCTTAAAAATCAAATGGAGCATTTAATCAAGTTACTTTGATCCAATCCGCTCTTTTTCGGTCGTTGACCTCCCACGTTCGTCTAGGTACCAATCCTATGAGACTTCTTTTGCTCCTTCTAGTCTATGTATCATTCATTCATGTGCCACGACCGCATGATTGGAAGCTCTCAAGCCTTCTCGACATACTATCCTTGCTCAGGGAAAGATAGTGTTAAAATTGTTGATGGGTCCCAAAGTTCCATTTTGGTAAAGGTTCTGTTGTTTTAATAGCAATTCTAACTCTAGAATCAGTGTTACATGTACGTATGCTGAAATGTATCATTTTATATGTCAGTAAGCTAAAATATGACATTGATTGTGTTGCTTCTTTTTCCTTTGATGCCTGTGTCTTTCAGGATCGTGGTTTGGGGAGGATGATTGGAATTGCTAAGCGGGTTGGCTGACTCTACTTTTTTCAAGAGGAAAGCATGGAGAACAATGACACTGCACCAAGTAGTTGTTGTTTATCTTAGTCTACTGAATGTCCTATCATGTTATATTGTCGTTTGGGTCATACTAGTTCCCAGTATCTAAAATAATTGTATCCATTTATGTTTACGAATAAAAATCATTCTAACTTCAAATGTGAAACCTATTTGTTAGCTAAACATCACCGCGTTCCTTATCCCACTCCTCAATTACACACCTTTCGCTTCTTTCTCTTTTATTCACATTGACTTATGACGACTCTCTTGCACTCCTAGCCACACCAATAAATGTTGGTTCCTTACTTTGATTGATGACCACACTCGGATGACATGAATCTATATTTTAAAAGATAAATTTGAAGTTGCTGTCACTTTCAAAAACTTTCACATCTTCATTTTGACCAAATTCAAAACTCTTTTTCTTCGCATTGACAACGATCGTGAATTTTTTAAATCTATATTATAAGAATTCTTGGAAAGTAATAGCATTCTTTATTGTAGCTCATGTGTTGACACTCAACAAAATGAGGTGACTGAGAGAAAAAAATTGACATTTCCTCAACGTTACCCGCTCCATTAAGTTTCACTCTAATGTTCCAAAATGTTTTGTGATTGATGTCATTCTTACCGTCACTTTTCTCGTAAATAGAGTTCAATGAAAAATTCACAACTCCCGTACCCCTTTAGTCGTCTTAAGATCTTGCTTTCCTAATAATCGATTCTTCTCCACTTTAGAACCCAAAATTTTTGGATACACAACATGTTTTTCTCAGATGCTCTGCCACTCAAAAGGGATATCGTTGCTTTGGCCCTATTACATATAAGGTCTATGTGAGTACATATGTCTCATTCTTTGAAAGTGTTCCCTATTTTGCTAACTCGGCCTCTAATGAGGGGGAGCTAGAGTTCTTGGACACTGTTTCTTACCCTACTTCTGTGGATGTTCCCCCCACGTCACCTGCCATCAAGGAACCCTCTATTCCTTTGGTTCCACTCACTTCTTCTATCACCAATGAGTCATTTTTCCCTTGGTTTCACCAGCACACCCTCCTACTTTCAGTCTCTACACTCGACGCACTCGTTCAGACACATCCCCGACACTGCTTATACTCCAAACGAGGAAGTCAGTTCCTCTAGTAAGGTACGCAATCAGACAGACTCTCTCTATTCCTTGACAAAATATGTCTCTCTTCGCAGATTATCACCAACTTACAGAGCATTTGCTACGACCTGACCAATTATCAGCTTCCATCTACAATTGAGGTTTCCTTATTAGACCTAGCCAGGAAGCTGCCGACATGGAGGAGATGAATGCTCTTCAGCGGAATCATACTTGAGACATCGTTGATATTCCTTGGAGTAAGAAAGCAATGGGATGCCGATAGATTTTTAGCATCAAGTTTAAATCTGATAGATCCTTTGAACACAACAATTCGCGGTTGATCACCAAAGGGTATTCACAGACCTACAGAGTTGACTATGAGGAGACATTTGCTCTAGTTGTTAAATTAAATACCATGCAGTTCCTCTTATCCCTTGCGTGAATCTGGATTGGCTCTTATTTCAGTTTGATGTCAAGTATGCATTTCTGAACGACGATGGACATTTCTTCCAGGCTTTGACTCCATTGCCTCCCAGGGCAAGCATGTAGACTGTGAAAATCCCTCTATGGATTGAAGCAATCACCACGGGCGTGGTTTGGGAAATTCCCAAAGTTGGTGGTAGGTCATGGATTCACTCAAGCTCAATCAGATCAGACTCTCTTCTCTCGTCATTTCTTTAGTGGCCATATAGCTACTATTATTGTCTATGTTGATGATACTGCTCTCACAGGTGATGATGTATTAGCATTTGAGTCTCTAAAATGCATATTTGTTGCTTACTTTGAAATGAAGGACTTAGGATCTCTCTGATACTTCTTAGGCATGGAAGTTGCTCGGTCATCTCAAGGTATTTACCTGTTTCAACGAAAATATGAGATTGACCTTTTAACAGATAACTATCTTCTCATGTGCAAACCAGTGGTTATTCTGATGGATCTCAATGAAAAACTTCTTGATGTTTCTAATGCAGTTTCTGTAAATATGTCTTACTACAAGAGCCTTGTGGGGAAACTCATCTATCTTGCCCATACACGCCTCAATATATGCCACACAATTGGGATAATCAGTCAATTCATGTATGATCTTTATGAGCACCACTTCCAAGCTATTCACCGAATTCTCCACTATTTAAAAGGAATAGTGCGATCAGGTTTCTTTTTTCCCGCCGCACCTCTCATTCTATTGTAGTTTATATAGACGTGGAATGGGCCTAGTCCATCCATGGTCGACAATTTACCACGAGGTACTGTTCATTTGTGTGGGAAAATCTGTTTGTGCGGAAAAGTAAAAAGCAGTCTGTAGTTGCTCGAAGCATTGCAGAAGCCAAATTTCGATCTATGTCATTGGGAATTTGTAAAACTTTTTGGTTATGCATCATGCTCCACAAACTATGTATGACAATCTCCACTTGTCTACAATTGTCCTATGATAACAATATCACCATAAGGATCGCTCACAACCATGTCCAGCATGATTGCACCAAGAATGTTGCAATTGACCGTCACTTCATTAAGGAAAAACTGGTGTCCGGGGAAATTTGTGTTCCGTTTGTGTCATCTAGTTGTCGACTGACAGATATTTTCACCAAAAACCTTCATCGGCCACTGTTCGATGTGTTCAAATCCAAGTTAAACATGATTGACATCAATGTTTCACTTGAAGGGGGGTATTAGAATATTAGAATATTTATTCACAAAGGATTTTGTATTAATTACTTCTTTTTTTTTTCTTTATTCATTTATTCTTTTTTTATTTGTTTCCTTATTAGTGTATCCTGTAATGGGTCCTTATTACACTCTTTTCATCAATAAAAATAATCTTGGGTTCTATTCTAACAAGTGGTAGAACGTCCAACATCATGAAAATGTTCTTCCTGTGATTAACTGGTGGAAGTCATTTTATACATTTTGAGTCTGTTTCTTTATAGAAATGCATATAATTATGGAAGTCATGGAACTTTTTTAAATAAGGATGATATAATATCCCAAAATTTCCTTGTTAAAGAATGATAGTATAATATCCCAAAATTTCAATAATTTCTTTCAATCTTTCAATTCATAAACTTCAAAAATATCAAAATCTAATGTAGTTGAGTGAAAATTTAATATTCATATTTAATAACTTCCAATTTAAACAAATTAACCAAATTTACCTTGCTCAGTTGTGCTCATCCCTACTTCAGTCGTTCTTAAGTCTCCCATACACAAGAAATTATTACATTTGGATATGCTGCATTTGGATTAGGTGTGGATGATAGATTTTTTTGATAGTATTGGTGGTGTTTATGATAGTATTAGTGGAACTGTGGTGTAATAATATCATAATACTATCAATATTATCATGAATATCACTGTTCATACATTCTCTATCTGGATACAATATACCCTTACTGTCCTAGCCGGAACTAATGCATGCGGTGTCTGTCTCATCCCCTTCACTCATGAAAACTTACCTTCGTCTCCTAATTGACGTCTATTATGTCGACCTGACACGCTGAATGAGTTTCTTATTTAATATTATTATACGCATGTTCTTTTTCTGACTCTTACCCTCCGAATCTCTCCCTTTTTTTAATATCTATTATATATGTTATATCTTCTAATTAAGTATCAAGTGTTCGTTGCGACATTCATTAAATTTCTATATTTATGCAATTATTGTGTGATGACAAAAATTTGACTTTTGATTATTTAACTTGAGAAATATTTTTAATTTCGTCCATTCAAAACTAAATTGAATTCAGCTTGTTTTGATTTGAAAAATCGTNATTTTTTTGATAGTATTGGTGGTATTTATGATAGTATTAGTGGTATTTATGATAGTATTAGTGGTACTGTGGTGTAATACTATCATAATACTATCAATACTATCATAAATATCACCATTCATACATTCGTTATCTGGATACAATATACCCTTACTGTCCTAGCCGGAACTAATGCATGCGTTGTCTCTCATCCCCTTCACTCATGAAAACTTACCTTCGTCTCCTAATTGACGTCTATTATGCCGAACTGACACGCCGAATGAGTTTCTTATTTAATATTATTATACGCATGTTCTTTTTCTGACTCTTACCCTCCGAATCTCTCCCTTTTTTTAATATCTATTATACATGTTATGTCTTCTAATTAAGTATTAAGTGTTCGTTGCGACATTCATTAAATTTCTATATTTATGCAATTATTATGTGATGACAAAAAATTGACTTTTGATTATTTAACTTGAGAAAAATTTTTAATTTCGTCCATTCAAAACTAAATTGAATTCAGCTTGTTTTGATTTGAAAAATCGTTGGGTCTTTCTAAACTTTTAATCTCAAAATTGAATTGATCAAACTAATTGAATACACGAGTTTACTTGTACGTCAGCCAACTGCCATGAAATTCTGATTTTGTAATGATGAACTTTTGCACAACTGGTATTAAAAAATTCTATGCATAGTTACGGTGCAATGAATGCTAAATTATTTTAAGTATGATTTAAGCACAAAAAACTCAATTCATATGAATTCACATATCTAACACCTATAACTTCAATTTTAACATACATGCCACTTCACCTATGCATTANCTCAATGAATGCTAAATTATTTTAAGTATGATTTAAGCACAAAAAACTCTATTCATATGAATTCACATATCTAACACCTATAACTTCAATTTTAACATACATGCCACTTCACCTATGCATTAAAATGTAAAATTGTGATATTTTTGTTATGATTGTTATATTTTTGTTATGTTATAATGAATTCACATATCTAACACCTATAGCTTTCAATTTTAACATACATGCCACTTTTCCCATGCATTAAAAGGTAAAATTGTGATATTTTTGTTATGTTATAAAAAATTTGGGTCGTATTGATGTAAAAAATNGTTTGGGTTGTATTGATGTAAAAAATAAAGTTTTGGTGTTAGATATATAAATACATAAGAATTCGGTGCTATGTATGTAAATGCTTCTTGTTTTTATTCTTCATACTAATTGAATGTTAATGGATAAGTTGGTTCTTTCTTTCAGCCTGGGACTTGCAATGATGATAAGATCTGCAAGATGTGAGCTACATTTTATTTCCAGGTCATATATTTTGACATAAAAAGAAGGTATAAAAACAAATATATATATATATATCCATGTATTGGTCTTTATGTGTAGTGTCGCTGCCCCTGGCGTCACAGAAATCAATCAATTTCTTCAAGCTTAAAAGGCATTNAAGTTTTGGTGTTAGATATATAAATACGTAAGAATTCGGTGATATGTAAATGCCTCTTGTTTTTATTCTTCATACTAATTGAATGTTAATGGATAAGTTGGTTCTTTCTTTCAGCCTGGGACTTGCAATGATGATAAGATCTGCAAGATGTGAGCTACATTTTAATTCCAGGTCATGTACTTTGACATAAAAAGAAGGTATAAAAGCAAAAAATATATATATATTCATGTATCGGTCTTTATGTGTAGTGTCGCTGCCCCTGGCGTCACAGAAATCAATCAATTTCTTCAAGCTTAAAAGGCATTTAGTTTTAGTTTATGTTGAACGTGCTTTTCTCATGCTTACTCTGGACAGGGAAATATAATACAGTTATAAGGCAAAAAAAAAAAAATATAATATTTCTTGTATTTGATAACTATAACAGAGTTCATCTGTATATCACAGATCATAATATGTGATTGATGCAAAAAAAGTTGTGAATTATTATTGTTATTTAAAAAAGTATATAATTGCGTTATAGTTGCAGAACCAGTAGACTAGTAATTTTTACAAGAAGATGGAGTGTTACACTCAGAAAAATCACATAATAAAAGAACATATTACAATTAAATCTCACAATGCCCTCTTACTGGAAGCTAAACTCCGCCATTAACATCTGCTGCAACCAACCAGTTGGACAATTTTTTGGGATATAGTTTTACTTCTGAAACATCACCTCTATATCACTCATCCAATATAATGCTGACCAAAAAGGAAAAGAAAACAAAAACATAACCAAATTTTACATGAGCTTATCTGCAGATTGGCTGCTCCTCAACTTGTGAAGGTTGACCTAGAAAAATTGTGAAGGGATGAACGAATGAACACCTTTACTTAAGCTTATTTCCTTGGAGATATGAATAGCATTCTATCTTGCTTTCGACTTGAGCATCTATGTAATGGAGAAAACTTCCCAACTCCGTTAGCCTGTCGAATTTCTGAATTGATATTCAAGTATTATTAGTAAATTTCTAGACTTTGTAGTTCAAGTAATTGTAATTTTTTTTAATAAGTTTTAAAATTTAGCTTTTAGACAAGTAAATAATACATAAGAATCGAGTGGTATGCATGTAAATGCCCCTCTTACCATGCATACCACTCAATTCCTATGTATTTACATATCTAACAACTAAATTTTGCTNGTCAAGTATTATTAGTAAATTTCTAGACTTTGTAGTTCAAGTAATTGTAATTTTTTTTAATAAGTTTTAAAATTTAGCTTTTAGACAAGTAAATAATACATAAGAATCGAGTGGTATGCTTGTAAATGCCCCTCTTACCATGCATACCACTCAATTCCTATGTATTTACATATCTAACAACTAAATTTTGCTNTTCAAGTATTATTAGTAAACTTCTAGACTTTGTAGTTCAAGTAATTGTAATTTTTTTTTAATAAGTTTTAAAATTTAGCTTTTAGACAAGTAAATAATACATAAGAATCGAGTGGTATGCATATAAATGCCCCTCTTACCATGCATACCACTCAATTCCTATGTATTTACATATCTAACAACTAAATTTTGCTTTTTAACAATTATACCACCCGAATCTTTCAATTCACATAAAAAATACCAACATTTTTATTTTTAAAAAGTGAAATTCACCTTTTCAATCATAAATAAGGTGGAATGTATGTAGAACTTGAAGTTNATATAAATGCCCCTCTTACATGCATACCACTCAATTCCTATGTATTTACATATCTAACAACTAAATTTTACTTTTTAACAATTATACCACCTGAATCTTTCACTTCACATAAAAAATACCAACATTTTTTATTTTTAAAAAGTGAAATTCACCTTTTCAATCATAAATAAGGTGGAATGTATGTAGAACTTGAAGTTCAGGTGTTAGATATGTAAATACAGAAGAACTGAGTGGTATGCATGTAAATCTTATATATATTACCTCTTTGCCTTTCTAGCTCTTGGTCCAACTCTTCTTTCCACTTTTTGCGCCTGCCAGTAAAAATTCTCATAAATTTCTGGAATTAGCCTCCAACTACTTCAGCATACTTTGTGTTATAGAATAATTTGTAACAAATGAAAACTTTTGATAACAAACCTTGGGCTGTTGGCTTCAGACTTGGAATCTTGAAGAAGCTCTCCCCACTCATTGAGTTGAGCTGAAGGAATTTCTCGGAAAACTGGCCTGCACTCAAGGCCGGTATTTAGAACAGTTGGGCTCCCAGCAGTGGNGACCTTGGGCTGTTGGCTTCAGACTTGGAATCTTGAAGAAGCTCTCCCCACTCATTGAGTTGACCTGAAGGAATTTCTCGGAAAACTGGCCTGCACTCAAGGCCGGTATTTAGAACAGTTGGGCTCCCAGCAGTGGCATTATCAGCATATATAGGAGTTGTTGGATCATTTGTGATTTTGTTAGAAAATCGTTTCGAGCCTTTAGAAGTTTGTTCTGCTTCGCCTTCATATTCATCCCCAACTTTCCGACCGAATGCTTCAGGAATGGTGCTTAAGCTGTTGAAGAACTCCTCATATAGAGGTGTTTGTAATTTCTTCAGATCAATAGCCTGGAAGCAATTTCAGATAGTTTTAGAAGTGATGTGATAAATGAATAAAATTTATAATATTAGATCAATATTTCATACCTTTTCATCTAGGAATGCTCTGATTTTCCTTTCCGTGACTTCATAATCATCTTCNTGCCTTCATATTCATCCCCAACTTTCCGACTGAATGCTTCAGGAATGGCGCTTAAGCTGTTGAAGAACTCCTCNATTAGAAAATCGCTTCGAGCCTTTAGAAGTTTGTTCTGCTTCGCCTTCATATTCATCCCCAACTTTCCGACTGAATGCTTCAGGAATGGCGCTTAAGCTGTTGAAGAACTCCTCNAATGATACACCCACCCATGTGTGTATTCCCTCTCGAAGATCAGCACCTTCACCTTCTTAAAACATATCCACCACAACTTCCTCTTCTTCTGTGTTTCTCCCATGTATTGAAGGTAAAACTCCCTCTTTCGATCGCAGTCATATCCCCCCTCCCTGCTTTTCTCCTTTCTTCTTCATGCTCCTCCATCTTGCATAATCTCTTCTCCATGTTTCCGCCCAACTGCCTCTATCAGAAATAATCTAATCCAACCCCAGTTGGAGCTGAGAGGGGGTTCATGTCGGTGGATGTTTTCCTCCTCATGTTTCTCACATTCAATCTCTTTTCCTTTTGACCTTGCCATGGATTCTCCAGTCAAGCTTTGGTTAGGGTTTGCATATTGAGCCGTCTCACCGGTTTTGGATTGCATCTCAATGAGTCTCTTTAGTATCTTCGAATTTCAATATGCTCTTGAATCTGCCCTCCAGTCGGTTCTCCATAAAATATCTGCAATTACTGTTTTTTTTTGTTTAGTTTATTCTAAAAATATCTGCATCTAGCTTCACAACATGATCTTATCATTACAATCTGNGTCTGCTGCAACCAACCAGTTGGACAATTTTTTGGGATATAGTTTTACTTTGAAACATCACCTCTATATCACTCATCCAATATAATGCTGACCAAAAAGGAAAAGAAAACAAAAACATAACCAAATTTTACATGAGCTTATCTGCAGATTGGCTGCTGCTCAACTTGTGAAGGTTGACCTAGAAAAATTGTGAAGGGATGAACGAATGAACCTTTACTTAAGCTTATTTCCTGGGAGATATGAATAGCATTCTATCTTGCTTTCGACTTGAGCATCTATGTAATGGAGAAAACTTCCCAACTCCGTTAGCCTGTCGAATTTCTGAATTGATAGTCAAGTATTATTAGTAAATTTCTAGACTTTGTAGTTCAAGTAATTGTAATTTTTTTTAATAAGTTTTAAAATTTAGCTTTTAGACAAGTAAATAATACATAAGAATCGAGTGGTATGCTTGTAAATGCCCCTCTTACCATGCATACCACTCAATTCCTATGTATTTACATATCTAACAACTAAATTTTGCTTTCTAACAATTATACCA